>JAWQFJ010012255.1:0-2500 GCA_034096865.1 Theodoxus fluviatilis
GTTGACACTGACATGGCTGTCGTTTTTGACATGCAAAGCGAGTTACGTCCCTTCACCTGTTGGCTTCGCAGCCATGCGGGCTGCATGCGGTGGCATGCCTCTCCCTGCCTCCAGATTAAAAAAGGCATGAGTCGCCCAATCAATTCTAAAAAGTGAACAGCTGCCTCATTAGGGGTGAGCTGGCAGCCCCAACTTGTATACTACTGATGTTTAACTCTAGATGACATCAGTTTTACCAAGTAACGACAGAAATGACACAATAGTTAGATATGTATTAGGAACGGACACAAATACACAATAATATAATGGATTCTGGCTTGATTTCAGATCCGTCGCACTGGATGACAGCGACGTTCACCTTGGTCGGACTGGTGGTCGTCATTTTAATTGTCGTCATTCTTGTTATCGTCCTCCGTAAGTTCAGCAGTATGCGTAGCTTTCTTTGCTGTGCTACGTCAAACTGCCCTGCGATGCAAACGGGTTTATGCAAAGACTGAAAGTATCAGTGACAAATCTTCAGCCTTAACAACGAGCACGGACTCGATTCTGTGTGGTAGAGACCCCAAGAGGTGAATTGCCAGGGCCCGTATTCACATCGGCGATTTATCTTTTTAACACTCGATTTATCCCCTAGCCCCGCGTTATCTTGATCGGTTAGATAAGGTACGCTCGTCAGAGGATTCTAGGTTGCGCTTTGCTATACTGGTTTCCAGCCAAGGGAGAGCGGAACAGGCAGTTGGAAGCGTCTGAGTTTAGAGATAAATCGGAGTTAAAATAAATCGCCGATAAATCGCCGTTGTGGATCAGATGCAAATAAACCCAGAAATAAAAAAGGATCGACACTAGGTCCGACAAAAATTGTATTCATTCTTGAGGGGGGAAAGTGGCCATTCAGCATGTGATTAACAACCAAATACGGCCCTTATGAGGGCCACTTCTCTTTCTCCAGAAATAATGCAATTTGTGTCGGATCTACCGTCACCCTTTTTTTTCTTTTTGATAGAAAGCCAGGCAGAAAATTTGCACCCTGCAGTTTTTGTGTTTGAAAGTCATGTACTTCGAATTGTTCTCCCAGGTACTTGCATAAAACAAAAGTCTTGTTTTAAAACAGAAAGCGTTGATCTGCTCCAGCAGAGGAAAAACTTCAGAATTATTCTGCACCATATGGCGTATTGAAAAAATTGATCGACATTATGTTAACAGTTGCACATGTGCAGATGTCACGATACAACAATCCCTTAACGGTAGCATATCTTTATCTGTACAGGCCGCAGACATTTTCCCAAACAGCCTGGAAAACTGCTGCAAAGCCTGGCTGGGTTCCTTGCTGCTGCTGAACGAGAGAAACAACAGAAGGTAGGCAGATCCTCACGCTGTGAGTCTTTCCCAAACACGAGATTTTCGCTTTGACAAGAGGCCTCGATGCAGGACTGCTGTAGGAATGGAAGTCTTGCTGCTTTCATCCAGAGTCAGCCACATTTTACAGTTGGCATCGCCACATAATGCTTTTTAGACTATCGCAAATAGCTATTCAGCAACCCGTTGTCTTGGGTTGTCATGGAAACAACGTCATTAAAGCAATATCTTTGCATGGACAAGATTTGTCGTCTCCTACTCACCCACACTTATTCACAGAGTAAAGATAGTTCCAGGATAAATAGGTGAAAGCGGGCAGTTGGTCATCCCATTTTTTTCTCCAAAAGTATTAGGTAATATGGAAAATTTACTTCAAGTTAAACGTAGTCATATATTGAGGGCATTAACATCCGAAAAAGCATAATGAGTGTTTGTGAAGCTGAAAATTTTCCAACAATGTTTTTCTCATTCATGCCATCAAAGCAACAAAGCCCAGGAGATTGGGGCATTGGCCTCAACCTAAACAACGCATTTTGGTCTGGAGACCTTAATATATTTTCAACAAAAACACAGATAACTGATAAATGCATAGATTTACCCGGGAAAAGAAAAAAGAGGTGACTATAATTTAAAAAAAATGTTACTGCCAGTGCACAGGAGCCAGACCCAAATGACGTAATGCAGTCTTGATGCTCTACTGGTAGCCCATGGCTACTCAAGGTCAACCCCAGCTGTATTACTGGAGTCACTCTGAAAGCCCAGCAGTTAGTAGTTATTTTGATTGATAGGATCATTATCTAATCTAGCCCCACATTGCACTTTAAATGATGTCCAGATGAGTGTAGAAATCACAAACTCTGTTAAACCTCAATGACAAATTTGTATTTTTAAAACCTTACCTTTCTCATATTATTAAACTGAATAACAGTTCACAGATAGGAGGTAGTTGGCCCAGGGTTTGAAGACGTATAGTTCCTTAAGTCTTTAGCTGAAATGAAACACTGCCACGGCAAAGCCGCCTTCTTCTTTCACTTTTGAAGGGTGCAAGGTCAAACGAACTACCTTCAAGCAATACCATTCATTAAACAAGCTGTATGATTTCTACATAGTTCCTCTGATTCGTGGATACTTAAGACAGAAAACG
>JAWQFJ010012255.1:7500-20000 GCA_034096865.1 Theodoxus fluviatilis
AGCCACACGTACCCAACTCCCTCCATTCAGCCACACGTACCCAAACCCCTCCATTCAGCCACGCGTACCCAAACCTCTCCATTCAGCCACACGTACCCAAACCTCTCCATTCAGCCACGCGTACTCAACTCCCTCCATTCAGCCACACGTACCCAAACCTCTCCATTCAGCCACGCGTACCCAAACCCCTCCATTCAGCCACACGTACCCAACTCCCTCCATTCAGCCACACGTACCCAAACCCCTCCATTCAGCCACACGTACCCAAACCCCTCCATTCAGCCACACGTACCCAACCCCTCCATTCAGCCACACGTACCCAAACCCCTCCATTCAGCCACACGTACCCAAACCCCTCCATTCAGCCACACGTACCCAAACCCCTCCATTCAGCCACACGTACCCAACTCCCTCCATTCAGCCACACGTACCCAAACCTCTCCATTCAGCCACACGTACCCAAACCCCTCCATTCAGCCACACGTACCCAAACCCCTCCATTCAGCCACACGTACCCAAACCCCTCCATTCAGCCACACGTACCCAACTCCCTCCATTCAGCCACACGTACCCAACTCCCTCCATTCAGCCACACGTACCCAAACCTCTCCATTCAGCCACACGTACCCAAACCCCTCCATTCAGCCACACGTACCCAACTCCCTCCATTCAGCCACACGTACCCAAACCCCTCCATTCAGCCACACGTACCCAACTCCCTCCATTCAGCCACACGTACCCAAACCCCTCCATTCAGCCACACGTACCCAAACCCCTCCATTCAGCCACACGTACCCAAACCCCTCCATTCAGCCACACGTACCCAAACCCCTCCATTCAGCCACACGTACCCAAACCCCTCCATTCAGCCACACGTACCCAACCCCTCCATTCAGCCACACGTACCCAAACCCCTCCATTCAGCCACACGTACCCAAACCCCTCCATTCAGCCACACGTACCCAAACCCCTCCATTCAGCCACACGTACCCAACTCCCTCCATTCAGCCACACGTACCCAAACCCCTCCATTCAGCCACACGTACCCAAACCCCTCCATTCAGCCACACGTACCCAAACCCCTCCATTCAGCCACACGTACCCAAACCCCTCCATTCAGCCACACGTACCCAAACCCCTCCATTCAGCCACACGTACCCAAACCCCTCCATTCAGCCACACGTACCCAACTCCCTCCATTCAGCCACACGTACCCAAACCCCTCCATTCAGCCACACGTACCCAAACCCCTCCATTCAGCCACACGTACCCAAACCCCTCCATTCAGCCACACGTACCCAAACCCCTCCATTCAGCCACACGTACCCAAACCCCTCCATTCAGCCACACGTACCCAAACCCCTCCATTCAGCCACACGTACCCAAACCCCTCCATTCAGCCACACGTACCCAAACCCCTCCATTCAGCCACACGTACCCAAACCCCTCCATTCAGCCACACGTACCCAAACCCCTCCATTCAGCCACACGTACCCAAACCCCTCCATTCAGCCACACGTACCCAAACCCCTCCATTCAGCCACACGTACCCAAACCCCTCCATTCAGCCACACGTACCCAAACCCCTCCATTCAGCCACACGTACCCAAACCCCTCCATTCAGCCACACGTACCCAAACCCCTCCATTCAGCCACACGTACCCAAACCCCTCCATTCAGCCACACGTACCCAAACCCCTCCATTCAGCCACACGTACCCAAACCCCTCCATTCAGCCACACGTACCCAAACCCTCCATTCAGCCACACGTACCCAAACCCCTCCATTCAGCCACACGTACCCAAACCCCTCCATTCAGCCACACGTACCCAAACCCCTCCATTCAGCCACACGTACCCAAACCCCTCCATTCAGCCACACGTACCCAAACCCCTCCATTCAGCCACACGTACCCAAACCCCTCCATTCAGCCACACGTACCCAAACCCCTCCATTCAGCCACACGTACCCAAACCCCTCCATTCAGCCACACGTACCCAAACCCCTCCATTCAGCCACACGTACCCAAACCCCTCCATTCAGCCACACGTACCCAAACCCCTCCATTCAGCCACACGTACCCAAACCCCTCCATTCAGCCACACGTACCCAAACCCCTCCATTCAGCCACACGTACCCAAACCCCTCCATTCAGCCACACGTACCCAAACCTCTCCATTCAGACACACGTACCCAAACCCCTCCATTCAGCCGCACGTACCCAAACCCCTCCATTCAGCCGCACGTACCCAAACCCCTCCATTCAGCCACATGTACCCAAACCCCTCCATTCAGCCACACGTACCCAAACCCAGATGACACAAGCTGTACTTTACCGATATTGTCCCATTTCAGTTCCCTTTAATATGGGAGTGTAGAGGCACCCAAAGTGCTTGCTTTGAAGGCTGTATTCTCCCATTTCATACAGTACCGATCAGTATTTTATTACACGGAAGGTTCTAGTGACTGAAATAACATACCCACCGGAGTCTCTGCATGCCAGGTTTTTTATATTTTGATTCCGAGTGAAATGTCCGAATTTGTTTTACATAAATACCTGGGTATACTGTAAAGTGCTGGAATATGCTGAAGCGTCGTGGTAGTTTCCAGGTTTTATGTCAGTCTCCTGCACTTGAATATCCACCATCCCTAAAGAGCTTCAGAAACTACTTGACAACCTTGTGCATATATGAACAAGTTAAGGTAAACTTCAACAAAACTAAAATCACAGTGTTTGGGAAAGGCGGACGTCAGGATCTGCTGAAAGAGTGAATAAATATCACCATCATAAATGCCCGTTCTCTCTTCAAATTATTGCACGCAAAACATCCCTCAAAAACATGATACAACCCACCAAGTAATACATGAAACACATTTGTGATGGTTTATGTTACACTTGGTGCATTTTGTATTATTATACACACTATGTAAAGTGTAACATGATCACAAAATGAACGCACGAGTACCCCTCTGGGTGGTATAGAAAAGCTCTGTTGCAGCTCTCTTGTTCCATTGTTGATCATGAAGCTCATATCAAATTTAGATGTGAGTAAGGTCTAAGAGGCAAAGCTGTTTTGGACTTTCAACATGGCAACACCAGAGTGGTGTACTTTTTTTTCAATAACTCGTACTGTGACTAACTTACTTTCTGACTGGGTCAAATCTGATAGGTTAAAACTCATTTTGAAAACGATACACTTATTAAAAAGTTACATCATAATTCCACATGGAGCTTAAATCCCCACTTGCTCTCCTTGAATAACATTTTATTTTGACCTTGGATGCATATTATAAATTTACAGACGTAAAATAAAATCGATATAAGAAGTACAGTAAAGAGAAAATGTAAGAGCATCATAGCCATCTGGAAGAAAGTAGACTTCCAACATCTGTTTTGAGAAAACAGCCTCAGCTTTTTTAATAACTAATCTCTTCTTTGATATCAGAACTGAAGCCATCAGCTTCGTCCTATGGCCTAGAGTAAAAATGAACTAACAGCACATGCATGCTTTTCAAATGGTAGGGTACAGTAGGATTTTGCAAATGTGACCGGATGGCCCACAGAAAAAGAGGAGAAGGAGAGGGGATGATAGTAGCCAAAGACTCAATCCATTCTTCTCTTTCTTTTATTTTATAAACCAACCTACAATCATAATAAGCAATAATGAATACTAGGAAAATACCAAAATATGTCATGGCTACATTGATTATATGGAATACATTCTTCTGCAGATATAATACAATTTCCTGGGAAATTGCACTGGGTTTAACCCAATTTAAACAACCATCAGTATACGGTAAAACAAACAACAAAGTATACAAACAAAGGTGAAATACTATACTAATGACAAAGTCCAATACACATCAGGGCTATAACATAGAATCATCAGTACAACAAAACTATAGAGTCGAGTATAACTATAACAAGAACACACACCTCAGGACCGCTCCCTTACACCAGGGTGTTCTGGCTTGTGAAACTTTCCACTCTCGGATCAGGATCCATCTGTGGAATACCAGTGTTCGTGTTGTAAATAAACACCAAACCAAACTATATTACACACAGAGCCACATAACAACAACAACAGTCCCTATGACCCAACACTTCCTCAGTACTAGTCATGACACCATGCAAAATAACAAACATTTCATAAGTCCTTAAAACAACAGAAACGCAGAGAATTGTTCGAAAAAATGCTTCCTTATTCACAAGAGTCAGCTCCAGGGTCGTTTAGTATTAATTTGAAACACTTTCTGATAAAGTGTGAAATCTCAAAGAACCCTAACAAAAGCTCTCTAGCAGACAGCTGTTTATCGCCCAGAAGGGTTTGTTGTCAACGAAAGTTGGGATGGGAAACCCACTTTGGGGAGGGGCCTTCCTGTGCTAAAAATAGACTAATGCGCCATACGGGAGGCATCGATAACATATGCCCTCGACCTCGCGCATGCGCAAAACACGCCCCTTTCGCGCCAGAAGCCAGCATTACAGTTACTAGGATGGGGAGGGACAAGGAGAGAGAGAGAGGGTACCGCGTGGACGGGACCTAAATGGGTCAGCGTCCCTGCACTGACAAGGTCAGCATAGCTTTACACTGTGGTAGAAGCGTTACCGGTGTCCGGCCGCGAATGCCAGACATTAATAGAACAATTTATATCGGGGCTAAAGAGTTCACAACTCTCTCTGTCACTGCCTTACTTCTGGTTATAAAAGAAAACAATGATATCTCCTCAAAAATACATAGTGTCATAATTAACAATGTTCCTGCAAAAACCCCACTGACATAGTACAAGATTCTGGTCGCAACATCATCAACAAGCACAAAATAATCATTATACTGTACTCATCTCCATTACAAAGTGATTTGGAATATTGCAATAATACTCTTTTAGCCTATGACTCTCATAAGACCGGCTGCCTGACAAAAGCCTTTCCCTTCCATAAAATCAAGGCATGAGTATGACAAAACCCACAATATAATAACATCTATAACAGGCTACTTGAATGTAATGCAAACAAACAAGTATAATAAAATAACCAAAAAATTATTCACATTTCCACAATCCTCGTGACAAAGCTGGACTATAATAGTACAAAAAGCTCAGTTGCACCTCTAGCAAAAATTGGACTGCTTGCTCTCGTAGACAAAGGAAGAATGACTATCAGAAACTTCAGAAACATAGTTCTGGAACCATTACTTCTTTACTCCAATGTCCATTCCTCTAAAAACATAGTGCATGTATAGGACGATAAAACCTGTCTAACTAAACAAACTCTATCACTTGTACAACTCAAATCGACTGCTTTACAGAACATAGTTAAACGTATTAATTAAACTATATACCAAATTAAACAAAGAAAACCTGAACTAATGTATCCCTACGCACAGACGCCAGATAACTGAGGGCAAGCTGACCTTCCAGGCCCAGCCTCTCAGTAACATAAACCATGCATTAGGGCCTGCTGGACTTCAGATAGGGAGCTAACAGACTAAGGGTACACTAGCACAGTGAAGGAAAGTCAAGGGCGTCTGCTACACAGCAACAGTTATAAGAATACAGAGAAGAAAGAAGGGATGAGTAGATGGAGGGAGAAAGAGAAAGCATACATATAATACAACCTAACAATAGAAACCTTATATAATATTTTACTAATGATAATAATAATACACACACAAAAGTATGATTACGTAATACAAAAGAAAGATTATTTGTGGGGGTCACACAACGTTTTTCCTAAGGTATTTTAGCTCTTTTAGGAAAATAGTCAAACGGATTCACAACTACAACTGCTAGGCGCAACAATTTAATTTATTTTTAGAAAAAGAGGAACGACGACAGGAGCACAAGGTTAAAATACAGATAAATAAATCACATGATAAATCAATGCATCTTCATAAGTAAAGGTAAGAGAATAAGCTTTAATTGTGAACGTTTACCACTATAGGAAAACCAACCACACTTTTACCCCGTGGTCATCGGGCCATCCCCATCATTACTCCGACGCCATTTCATCTCCGCAGGAAGCGTGCAACCAGACTTCGAATGAATACGTTAAATAAAAGTTCACAATGGTAAAGCTCAGTCCTCACGGGCACACTGTTGTACTCCTAGTAAAAGAATCAGCATGAGTGAAGCTCTTCGCAGAAAAAAGCTTCCCTGGGACGCGCGCGGTTCCGAACGCTGCTCCCTGAGGCTGCAAGCCACTGCAAGTGTAGCGTGCTGATCGATCGCCCAGCCCCAGAACTCCACAGGGTGGCAGTCTTCTTCCATGTCAGGTGTGGATTTCAAAAGAAAGGCGTCTGAATGAATCTGTATCAGCAATGCCAAGTCTAGAGTCACCCGAATGACCCACAAGACGTGGCGTGGCAGAAAGATGTGTTCCCCATTTGGCGACGTTTATCATTCACTGCTGTCCAAGGTAGAGTGCAACACATTAACCAGAAAAGTCAAAATACATGTAAGTATTTGATTAGTCTTGGACCACACCCACGCATTGTTGTCTTGCGCTCTCTGTTCTCTCTGTCTCTCTCTCTCTCTCTCTCTCTCTCTCTCTCTCTCTCTCTCTCTCTCTCTCTCTCTCTCTCTCTCTCTCTCTCTCTCTCTCTCTCTCTCTCTCTCTCTCTCTCTCTCAATATCTGCTTGATGGACAGGATGTAACGAAAACGCGAGACGTTGCAATGTACATATTTTATGCTTTTAAACTACGTTGTGAAAAGTTGGAATTCTCCTAGTAATCAAGTATAGGCAAGATTGAACAAATGTGTGTGACTATAACATCAGTTGAATCTGCAATGACGGCAAGTTTTAATTGTATTTATACGAATACTTTTAATGCATTACACTTGTGAGATTTTATAACATATAGATACAGTCTTGTAAACAGATGTAAATTATCGTGAATTTAACATGTAAATATGCCACAATTTTAATGCAATGTACTATAGGTTTTCAAAAAACATTTGTATAAAGATTTGTCAGCAAATCGTTTATATTTCAGTCAATGTATTAAGGAAGATATCCACTCCTAGCTGTAACACTTCCTATGAGTATACGTTATATGTTATGTGAGATGGGTCTTCGGCCTTAATAAAGTCAATCAATCAATCAATATCTCTCTCACTCTCTCTCTCAAAGGTTTTGTCAACACGATGCGGTGACAGCATAAACTGTAAAGGGAGGTAATATAACGAGGCTTTTGTGCCTAAAGGAGTTATGACCCTTGACACACACGCTGAAAATTCACGTATTTTACAGTCCTGAGCAATTGACATTCCCTCAGTCGTGAACAAGGATGATTGAGGCTGATGACAAGGGTCCCTGCTTGCTCAAATAAAACTTTTCATATATGAAAGTTTGTATCCGTAGCTCAGTGATTAAAAAATCAAAGAGCCCGTGTATGTTCTCGTATGGAAGTTAAAATCAATTTTTGTCTGAGGAATTCAGTGTGACGTATTGAATGTCACTGTACTTTACGGTACAATCACAAACAAATATTAGTGGCATTTTTTTCTAATCCCGTGAGTAAAGCTCGTCCAGTCACGAACTAAAAAGCCGAATTGCTTTGTTTCGTGTAGACAGTGCAGACCGGAAGAAATTCCAGTATATGAAACGTAAAAGTAATGTGAAAGGTTTTTTCATCCATTCACAGCTGCTCAAGCTGCACAAATATTCTTCCTGGTCATCGGGCCACAGTCAGTATCACTACAACACAATCTCAACTACCCGGAATGCAGGCAACCAGGCTGCGGAAGAACTTGCCATGGTAAACTTTCACAATGTTCCATTTCAGCGCTAAGAGATACATGGTTTACACTTTGGGGGTAGGGGGTGAAGGTTGTCGGGTGGAGGGAGAGGCAATATGAATTGAGTGTCTTGCTCAAGGTTGCAACTTTGGAATCCGAGCAGCTTCGAACGCCGTACCTACTATAAAAAAGGTGTGATTTTATATAGCGACTTTCCACCATTGATCGGTGCTCAAACCGCTTTACACTTTACCCCCTTTACTAGTCGCAAGGGACTGAAATTCCAGCGCTCTGATCACTCGACCACATAGTCCTTTGTTTCCCTTTATCTGACAGCGTCTACGTCATCAGTGCCACAAGCAAGGCAATAGTGGCAAAGACGAGGACCAGCACGAACAGCACGAACAGCACTCGGTTGAGGATCATGGCCACTTGCTTCAAGTCCCGCCTCTTCCAGGCCTCCATAAGCAGGCAGAGACTGATTCCTCGTTCTCCTCGTTGCCCAGGAGCCCCACGCCCATCACCGACGTTGTGCTGTCCGTCACCAAACTGGCCACGCCCCCTCGTCGCTTTGCCCAGTTTCTCCCTGTTCTGATCGGTCTGCTCTATGTTTTGGATACGCCTATTGTAATCATATTCGCTGCCAATCAAGCATGGGGACAGTCTCTCTGATGTGAGGCCACGATTTTTACAAGGACGATCGTCAGTGAAAGGCTGACAGCAGCCGTGCAAACACTGGGCGTGCTCCTGCGGTCTCCAGTCTGGAGTGTCAAAGATTGGGTTGGCCTTGGCACTGAAGCGATCTGGCCTTTGGAAGCCCCATTGTCGGATCCTCTTTCTCTCGCGTGGAGTCGGGTCAGAGTCTTCAACGATCACGCCGTACTCTGTCGATGACTGAGAGTTAATCTCGACTCCCATGGACTTCCTGGTGAGCTGCCAAGGCCCACTGTCTTCACTAAAAACGCCTTGATCGATGCAGTTCGGTGACGTTGTGGACTGCAGGTCTTCGTCGCATCCCCCGAGGTTCTTGCTCTGGTCAATGACCGTAGGTCCTTTTGGTGGGTCAAGGGTCACCCCTTGGCCGCGGGGTGCGGTGCCAAGGACTCTGGGTGGAAGGAGACTTAGTGCCTCGGAGGAGTCCTCTTCTGGGGGATTCCAGCGGTGGGCGTCTCGCTTTTCTCCCAGCTGATACAGCCTCACTATGACCATGTTGCCTGCCACAGCGACAAAGCCCAGAGCCTGCAAGGTCGTTACGTAGATCACTGCAACACACGAGTGCGGCAGAGCACGTGAGGATATGAGGACGGATGAAACCCAATCTAAAAAGCAAGCTAGGCTACCAGTGTACGGCTGTTGTTCTCATCGTGGAATCTCAAGTGCACAAAGCCGATATTGGAGTGACCCAAATCTTGTGAAGATGTCATTTCGACGAGAAAAAGAATTGCCAAGTGTTTCAAAACATTTCTGCAGGTGACATTGTTGGTTAACAAGGAGAGAAACGCAGGAAATCCCTACCATAGAAAATGAGTAGCTTGTAATGTATCCCATCAATGTCTGCCTTCATTACTCGCATGCCAAGAGACCTGACTGTGACTCCAGCAAGGACTGGGGATTGTGTGTGCCTGTGCTGTCAACATGACGTCAGAATGTGATAACTTCTGCATCGCAGCCTCACCTAGATACGGCATCTTGTCCGAGGCGCTGGGGAGGTCAGCATTGATGATCTCGAGGAAGATTGTGAAGGAGAGGAGGGCAGTGACGGCCAGGGACAACTTGTCTCCGCTGTCTGGCGGCATGAGGAAGCTGCAGGCAGCCAGCAGTGCCAGGAGCACCAAGGGCAGCAGCGTGCTCAGCACGTGGATCCAGGGACGCCGCCAGAAGCGCAGTGTGTACTGGACGTTGGAGTAGAGGCGCGGCTCTAGGTAGCCGTGCTCGAACTGCCACAGAGGACAGGGAGTGGGGACTAGACGGTGTGACACGGGGTGGTGACTAGACTGTGCAACACGGGGCGGTGACTAGATTGTGTGACACGGGGTGGTGACTAGACTGTGTGACACGGGGTGGTGACTAGACTGTGTGATTCGAGTCGGTGACTAGACTGTGTGACACGGTGCGGTGACTAGATTGTGTGACACGGGGCGGTGACTAGACTGTGTGACACGGGGTGGTGACTAGACTGTGTGACACGGGGTGGTGACTAGACTGTGTGACACGGGGAGGTGACTAGACTGTGTGACACGGGGTGGTGACTAGACTGTGTGACACGGGAAGGTGACTAGACTGTGTGACACGGGGTGGTGACTAGACTGTGTGACACGGAGCGGTGACTTAAGTGTGTGACAGGGATTGGTGACTAGACTGTGAGACACGGGGCGGTGACTAGACTGTGTGACACGGGGTGGTGACTAGACTGTGTGACAAGGGGTGGTGACTAGACTGTGACACACGGGGCGGTGACTATACTGTGTGACACGGGGTGGTGACTAGACTGTGTGACACGGGTTGGTGACTAGACTGTGTGATACGGGGCGGTGTGTAGACTGTGTGACACGGGGGGTGACTAAACTGTGTGACACGGAGCGGTGACTAAAGTGTGTGACAGGGATTGGTAACTAAACTGTGAGACACGGGGCGGTGACTAGACTGTGTGACACGGGGCGGTGACTAGACTGTGTGACACGGGGTAGTGACTAAAACATGTGACAAGGGGTGGTGACTAGACTGTGTGACAAGGAGTGGTGACTAGACCGTGTGACTAAGGAAAGGGACCAGAGTGTGTGACACGGGGTGGTTACTAGTTTGCGTGACAAGGGGCGATGACTAAACAGTGTGACAAGGGATGGTGACTAGGGTGTGTGACAAGGGATGGTGACTAGGGTGTGTGACAAGGACTGGTGACTAGGGTGTGTGACAAGGACTGGTGACTAGACTGTATAACAAGGGGTGGAGACTAGACTGTGTGACACGTTGTGGGAACTAGACTGTGTGACAATGAGTGGGAACTAGACTGTGTGACAAGGGTTGGTGAGTAGACTGTGTGACAATGAGTGGGAACTAGACTGTGTGACAAGGAGTGGGAACTAGACTGTGTGACAAGGAGTGGGAACTAGACTGTGTGACAAGGAGTGGGAACTAGACTGTGTGACAAGGGTTGGTGAGTAGACTGTGTGACAAGGAGTGGGAACTAGACTGTGTGACAAGGAGTGGGAACTAGACTGTGTGACAAGGAGTGGGAACTAGACTGTGTGACAAGGAGTGGGAACTAGACTGTGTGACAAGGAGTGGGAACTAGACTGTGTGACAAGGGTTGGTGAGTAGACTGTGTGACAAGGAGTGGGAACTAGACTGTGTGACAAGGAGTGGGAACTAGACTGTGTGACAGGTGTGGTGACGAGACTGTGTGGCAAAGAGCGGTGACAGGGCTCTGTGACATAGAAGGTGGATATTGTGTGTGTGTATGTATGTATGTGTGTGTATGTATATGTATGCTTGGGTGTATGTGTATTTATGTTTGTGTGTGTGTGTGTGTGTGTGTGTGCATATGTGGGGTGTGCGTGTGTATAGGTGTGCATGTGCATGCGTGTGCGTGCGTGTGTGTTGTATGAGTGTGTATGATTGTGTATGCGTGTATGTGTGTGTGTGTGTGTGTTTGCGCTTCGCTTGTGTGTGTGCGCGCACACGAGTGTGTGCGTGCGTGTGCGTGTGTGTATGTGTGAGCGCGCGTGTGTGTGCATGCGTGCGAACGTGCCTGTGTGCTTGTCTAAAACAGACACATACATTAGTTTTGTCCCTGGAAACTCACCATAAATGATAGTTCCTCCACGTTTACACCCTGTACGACGTACTTCATGTTGAAGTAAAGGGCGTTGCGGAATAACTCAGGAAGGGCAGCTCGCAAGTACACTGCTTCGGCTGATTGTGACCAGCAATACAGCTGGATGAAGCACGTCTGGCTGTCAAATGGGAAATTCCGAATGTCCATAGTGCAGGCGATGCTGGCAGTGAAGGATGGCTCCCACAGCACATGGCCATCGTGGTACAGGGTGGCAAACTCCCCGCTATCTCTGAATGGGCTTTGCTCAGACACGCTGGAAAGATAGAGAAGGATGACACTTGACTACAGGACGCCTTTATTGTCTGTTCTGTCAAATCATCTCATCTCTAAAACATTCAAACACACAGAGGAAGACGCCTACCAGCGAGGTCCAACGTCTCTCCGATACGAAAGCGCCTTCTCCAGCGACCTGTGCAACGTCGCATTGAAGGCAAATGTTTCCTGTATTGTGTCCAGGCACGACAGTGCCGCTGCCCCAGAATACCTGACAAAACTGATTCATAGCTATACACCAGACAGACACCTGGCGTCGCCTGAAAAACTCTTCTTGTGTGAACCGATGGGGAGGCTCATGATATATTGCTGCACGTGTTTTTCTTTTATCAACCAAATTCTGATAACGATAATGAAAGGAGTAAATGAACGACTTCGACCAAAAATATAATTGTGAAAAAAATATTTCCTTTTTTACTCCCTTCTTTTCATCATCAGCATCAAATAAAAATCGCTTATCATAGATTATCACAAAGCCTTTGGTTTCTCTCAACATATGTTTCATTCTTCTTGATGTAATCGCCTTTGGATTTTTTCTGCCTTCTGTATGACAAAGCATTGCTTTATAAGAAAGCATGAATTGAAATTAATTCACGTTTCCCAAGAGTCCTGACAAACAATCACCCAGAGGGCCACAGTCTTACGTGTTG
>JAWQFJ010012255.1:25000-39335 GCA_034096865.1 Theodoxus fluviatilis
GTTGCTGGCATCTGGTGGCCAAGAACGAAGCAGGAACCAGGCCAACAGGTCATCAAAACCTCAGGAGACACTCCTCCAGATCAAGACGATGTTTTGAGGGAAGGCCGACTCGGATCTGTAACATGAGTAAGCTGTGCCGTTGTGAGGAACTGTCTGACGAGTGCATGGAAGGACATTGCTATGGAGCAGTGCGGAACTCATCCAATGGAGGTGGATGGGGTTGACTGTTCGGTCCAAACCAGAGTGCAACATTTGTTTCTGACCCCTGGAGGGTTGTGGCTCTGTGAAAGGAACTCTTGGGATGGACAGATCGGAGAGGGACATACTCGTGACAGCCAGACAGGCTTACTCACGACCTTTGAGGTCCGGAGTATCCCACCATGTGAGGAAAGGACTAGTGTCGTTAAGAATTAGCGACGTCTATAAGTTGGCGATGTTGATGGCCTTTGTCAAGACCCTCACTGGCTCAATGGTTGGATCACTTAAACGCTCACCGGGAAGTGATAGGTTTGGTCTCCGCCTGATTTCTGTCCCTTTTTCTGTCTGTCTCCTTCAGGTTTCCGTTCTGTCTTACGAATGGTGCAGCTAGGGTGTGGGTAATATTTGGGCAGTACCCTTTGACAACGCGTCGCAGTCATTAACTTAGACCTTGGCAGTCGGAGTGAAGAAAGAATCCAGCGACTGCCAGAGTTCACTGAGCATGTTTTCTACTGACTTTGAGTAAAGGAAGCGAAACTGTGAATAATGGTCATCCTCCAGTAGAACCTGAACCTTGTCTTGAAGGACTCAGCTCGACTGCACAGACACGATGCTTAGATCTATCTGCGCGGTTCCACCTCAGCAAAACAAGGACGGTATAAAGAGAGTCTTGAAGAGATTTGGAAATAGTATCTGAGATGATCACGAAACATCTTTTCCTCACCTGTTGCTCAGCTTGAATTGGTTCCGTTTTGAAGATGATGATACTCTCTTCCTCACGGCAAGATCGGCATACACAGCAAGATGTTACGTCTGTCACCTTCTTGTGTGCTTGATTTTCCTCACATTTTTGCAACGAATGTGCTACTAAGATATTTTCGTCATCAAACCTCCTGATCCTTTTAGTTCACGTGCACAATTGAGAAAGTCCTTTTAGTGTTCAGCTTCTGTTTATGAAACGTGCTGTCTGAATCATGTAAGACGTGTTTTATTGCTGCGGTCATTCATTTGTGGACGTCCATTACAAGAAAACCAATGTGTGATGGTGAGAAAAGAACTTCAAAGAGATAGATAGATAGATAGATAGAGAGAGAGAGAGAGAGACAGAGAGACAGAGAGAGAGGAAAAAAAAGAGAGAGGGGGAGAGAGAGGGAGAGAGAGAGAGGAAGAGAGAGGGAGAGAGAGAAAGACAGCGAGAAATAGAGAAAGGAAGACACATTTGTAAGCAGACACAGATGTAGGCAGACACAGATGTAGGCAGACACAGATGTAGGCAGACACAGATGTAGGCAGACACATATTTAGGCAGACACGGATGTAGGCAGACACGGATGTAGGCAGACACAGATGTAGACAGACACAGATGTAGGCAGACACAGATTTAGGCAGACACAGATGTAGACAGACACGGATATATGCAGACACAGATGTAGGCAGACACAGATGTAGACAGACACAGATGTAGGCAGACACAGATGTAGGCAGACTCAGATGTAGGCAGACACAGATGTAGGCAGACACGGATATAGGCAGACTCAGATGTAGGCAGACTCAGATGTAGGCAGACACAGATGTAGGCAGACACAGATGTAGGCAGACTCAGATGTAGGCAGACACAGATGTAGGCAGACACAGATGTAGGCAGACTCAGATGTAGGCAGACACAGATGTAGGCAGACACAGATGTAGGCAAACTCAGATGTAGAGACAAGCCTAGGAACCTTGGACTTTCGTAGCTCATTCTTTTAGTGTCCCTTTGCCTCCTTTCCTCTGCCTCCCTCTTTTGTCTGCCCTTTTTTTTCCTCCGCCTCCTTTCATCTGCCTCCTTCTTTGCTCCGCCTCCTTTCATCTATCTTCTTTTTCATGTGCCTCCTTCTTTCCTCCGTCTTCTTCGTACCTCTCTCTTCTTTTTTCCTCCGCTTTCTTATTTCCTCTGCCTCCTGCTTTCCCTCACATCCCTCTTTCCTTCGCTTTCTTCTTTTCTCTACCTCCCTCAATATCCTGCCTCTTCTTTCGTTTGCCTCCTTCTTTCCTCTGCTTTTCTCTTTCTTCTGCCTCCTTGTTTCCTCTGCCTCCTTCTTTTCTCTGCCTCCCTCAATATCCTGCCTCTTCTTTCGTTTGCCTCCTTCTTTTCTCTGCCTCCCTAAATATCCTGCCTCTTCTTTCGTTTGCCTCCTTCTTTTCTCTACTTTTCTCTTTCTTCTGCCTCCTCGTTTCCTCTGCCTCCTTCTTTCCTCTGCCTCCTTCAATCTCCTGCCTCCTACTTTCGTGTGCCTCATTCTTTCCTCTGCTTTTGTCTTTCTTCTGCCTCGATCGTTCCTCTGTTTCCTTCTTTCCTCCGCCTGCTTCATTCCTCTGCCTCCTTCTTCCATCTGCTTCTTTCTTTCCTTAGTCTTTTGTTTTCATCTGCCTCTTTCGTTCCTCCGTCTCCGTCTTTCCTCCGCCTTCTTTCCTCGCCTCCCTCTTTCTTCTACCTCATTCTTTCATCTGCCTCTTTCTTTCTTCTACCTCATTCTTTCATCTGCCTCCCTCTTTCTTCTACCTCATTCTTTCCTCTGCCTCCCTCTTTCTTCTACCTCATTCTTTCATCTGCCTCCCTCTTTCTTCTACCTCATTCTTTCCTCGCCTCCCTCTTTCTTCTACCTCATTCTTTCCTCGCCTCCCTCTTTCTTCTACCTCATTCTTTCATCTGCCTCTTTCTTTCTTCTACCTCATTCTTTCATCTGCCTCCCTCTTTCTTCTACATCATTCTTTCCTCTGCCTCCCTCTTTCTTCTACCTCATTCTTTCATCTGCCTCCCTCTTTCTTCTACCTCATTCTTTCATCTGCCTCCCTCTTTCTTCTACCTCATTCTTTCCTCTGCCTCCCTCTTTCTTCTACCTCATTCTTTCCTCTGCCTCCCTCTTTCTTCTACCTCATTCTTTCCTCTGCCTCCCTCTTTCTTCTACCTCATTCTTTCATCTGCCTCCCTCTTTCTTCTACCTCATTCTTTCATCTGCCTCCCTCTTTCTTCTACCTCATTCTTTCATCTGCCTCCCTCTTTCTTCTACCTCATTCTTTCATCTGCCTCCCTCTTTCTTCTACCTCATTCTTTCATCTGCCTCCCTCTTTCTTCTACCTCATTCTTTCCTCTGCCTCCCTCTTTCTTCTACCTCATTCTTTCATCTGCCTCCCTCTTTCTTCTTACTCATTCTTTCCTCTGCCTCCCTCGTTCTTCTACCTCATTCTTTCATCTGCTTCCTTCTTTCTTCTACCTCATTCTTTCCTCTGCCTCCCTCTTTCTTCTACCTCATTCTTTCATCTGCCTCCCTCTTTCTTCTACCTCATTCTTTCATCTGCCTCCCTCTTTCTTCTACCTCATTCTTTCCTCTGCCTCCCTCTTTCTTCTACCTCATTCTTTCATCTGCCTCCCTCTTTCTTCTACCTCATTCTTTCATCTGCCTCCCACTTTCTTCTACCTCATTCATTCCTCTGCCTCCCACTTTCTTCTACCTCATTCTTTCATCTGCCTCCCACTTTCTTCTACCTCATTCTTTCATCTGCTTCCCTCTTTCTTCAACCTCATTCATTCCTCTGCCTCCCACTTTCTTCTACCTCATTCTTTCATCTGCCTCCCACTTTCTTCTACCTCATTCTTTCATCTGCTTCCTTCTTTCTTCAACCTCATTCATTCCTCCGCCTCCTTCTTCCTTCTTTCTTCTTCCTTCTTTCTTCTAAATCATCCATTCTTCTGCCTCCTTCTTTCTTTTGCCTCCTTCTTTCCTATGTCTCCTGCTTTCCTATGTTTCCTGCTTTCCTATGTCTCCTGCTTTCCTATTTCTCCTGCTTTCCTGTGTCTCCTGCTTTCTTATGTCTCCTGCTTTCCTATGTCTCCTGCTTTCCTATGTCTCCGGCTTTCCTATTTCTCCTCCTTTCCTATGTCTCCTGCTTTCCTATTTCTCCTGCTTTCCTATTTCTCCTGCTTTCCTATGTCTCCTGCTTTTCTATGTCTCCTGCTTTCCTATGTCTCCTGCTTTCCTATGTCTCCTGCTTTCCTGTGTGTCCTGCTTTCCTATTTCTCCTGCTTTCCTATGTCTCCTGCTTTCCTATGTCTCCTGCTTTCCTATGTCTCCTGCTTTCCTATGTCTCCTGCTTTCCTATGTTTCCTGCTTTCCTATTTCTCCTGCTTTCCTATGTTTCCTGCTTTCCTATTTCTCCTGCTTTCCTATGTTTCCTGCTTTCCTATGTCTCCTGCTTTCCTATGTCTCCTGCTTTCCTATGTCTCCTGCTTTCCTATGTCTCCTGCTTTCCTATGTCTCCTGCTTTCCTATGTCTCCTGCTTTCCTATGTCTCCTGCTTTCCTATGTCTCCTGCTTTCCTATGTCTCCTGCTTTCCTATGTTTCCTGCTTTCCTATTTCTCCTGCTTTCCTATGTTTCCTGCTTTCCTATTTCTCCTGCTTTCCTATTTCTCCTACTTTCCTATGTCTCCTGCTTTCCTGTGTCTCCTGCTTTCCTATGTCTTCTGCTTTCCTATGTTTCCTGCTTTCCTATGTCTCCTGCTTTCCTATGTCTCCTGCTTTCCTATTTCTTCTGCTTTCCTATGTCTCCTGCTTTCCTATAACTCCTGCTTTCCTATGTCTCCTGCTTTCCTATGTCTCCTGCTTTCCTATGTCACCTGCTTTCCTATGTCTCCTGCTTTCCTATGTTTCCTGCTTTCCTATTTCTCCTGCTTTCCTATGTCTCCTGCTTTTTATGTCTCCTGCTTTGCTGTGTCTCCTGCTTTCCTATGTCTCCTGCTTTCCTATGTCTCCTGCTTTCCTCTGTCTCCTGCTTTCCAGTTTCTCCTGCTTTCCTATGTCTCCTGCTTTCCTATGTCTCCTGCTTTCCTGTGTCTCCTGCGTTCCTATGTCTCCTGCTTTCCTATGTCTCCTGCTTTCCTATTTCTCCTGCTTTCCTATTTCTCCTGCTTTCCTATTTCTCCTGCTTTCCTATGTCTCCTGCTGTCCTATGTCTCCTGCTTTCCTATGTCTCCTGCTTTCCTGTGTCTCCTGCTTTCCTATGTCTCCTGCTTTCCTATGTCTCCTGCTTTCCTATGTCTCCTGCTTTCTTATGTCTCCTGCTTTCTTATGTCTCCTGCTTTCCTATGCCTCCTGCTTTCCTATTTCTCCTGCTTTCCAATTTTTCCTGCTTTTTTATGTCTCCTGCTTTCCTATGTTTCCTGCTTTCCTATGTCTCCTGCTTTCCTATGTCTCCTGCTTTCCTATTTCTCCTGCTTTCCTATTTCTCATGCTTTCCTATGTCTCCTGCTTTCTTATGTCTCCTGCTTTCCTATGTTTCCTGCTTTCCTATTTCTCCTGCTTTCCTATGTCTCCTGCTTTCCTATGACTTCTGCTTTCCTATGTTTCCTGCTTTCCTATGTCTCCTGCTTTCCTATGTCTCCTGCTTTCCTCTGTCTCCTGCTTTCCAGTTTCTCCTGCTTTCCTATGTCTCCTGCTTTCCTATGTCTCCTGCTTTCCTGTGTCTCCTCCGTTCCTATGTCTCCTGCTTTCCTAAGTCTCCTGCTTTCCTATGTCTCCTGCTTTCCTATTTCTCCTGCTTTCCTATGTCTCCTGCTTTCCTATGTCTCCTGCTTTCCTATGTCTCCTGCTTTCCTATTTCTCCTGCTTTCCTATTTCTCCTGCTTTCCTATGTCTTCTGCTTTCCTATTTCTCCTGCTTTCCTATTTCTCCTGCTTTCTTATGTCTCCTGCTTTCCTATGTCTCCTGCTTTCCTATGTCTCCTGCTTTCCTATGTTTCCTGCTTTCCTGCATCTCCTGCTTTCCTATGTCTCCTGCTTTCCTGTGTCTCCTGCTTTCCTGTGTCTCCTGCTTTCCTATGTCTCCTGCTTTCCTATGTCTCCTACTTTCCTATGTCTCCTGCTTTCCTATGTCTCTTGCTTTCCTGTGTCTTCTGCTTTTCTATGTCTCCTGCTTTCCTATGTCTCCTGCTTTCCTGTGTCTCCTGCTTTCCTTTGTTTCCTGCTTTCTTATGTCTCCTGCTTTCCTATGTCTCCTGTTTTCCTATGTCTCTTGCTTTCCTATGTCTCCTGCTTTCCTATTTCTTCTGCTTTCCTGTGTTTCCTGCTTTCCTATTTCTCCTGTTTTCCTATGTCTCCTGCTTTCCTATGTCTCCTGCTTTCCTGTGTTTCCTGCTTTCCTATTTCTCCTGCTTTCCTATGTCTCCTGCTTTCCTATGTCTCCTGCTTTCCGATGTCTCCTGCTTTCCTATTTCTCCTGCTTTCCTATGTCTCCTGCTTTCCTATTTCTCCTGCTTTCCTATGTCTCCTGCTTTCCTATTTCTCTTGCTTTCCTATTTCTCCTGCTTTCCTATGTCTCCTGCTTTCCTATGTCTCCTGCTTTCCTATGTCTCCTGCTTTTCTATGTTTCCTGCTTTCTTATGTCTCCTGCTTTCCTGTGTCTCCTGCTTTCCTAGTTCTCCTGCTTTCCTATGTCTCCTGCTTTCTTATGTTTCCTGCTTTCTTATGTTTCCTGCTTTCCTATGTCTCCTGCTTTCCTATTTCTCCTGCTTTCCTATGTCTCCTGCTTTCCTATTTCTCTTGCTTTCCTATTTCTCCTGCTTTCCTATGTCTCCTGCTTTCCTATGTCTCCTGCTTTCCTATGTCTCCTGCTTTTCTATGTCTCCTGCTTTCCTATGTCTCCTGCTTTCCTGTGTCTCCTGCTTTCCTGTGTCTCCTGCTTTCCTGTGCCTCCTGCTTTCCTGTGTCTCCTGCTTTCCTGTGTCTCCTGCTTTCCTGTGTCTCCTGCTTTCCAATGTCTCCTGCTTTCCTGTGTTTCCTGCTTTCCTATGTGTCCTGCTTTCCTGTGTTTCCTGCTTTCCTGTGTGTCCTGCTTTCCTATGTCTTCTGCTTTCCTATGTTTCCTGCTTTCCTGTGTCTCCTGCTTTCCTATGTCTCCTGCTTTCCTGTGTCTCCTGCTTTTATATGTCTCCTGCTTTCCTATGTCTCCTGCTGTCTTATGTCTCCTGCTTTCCTGTGTCTCCTGCTTTCCTATGTCTCCTGCTGTCTTATGTCTCCTGCTTTTCTGTGTCTCCTGCTTTCCTATGTCTCCTGCTTTCCTATGTCTCCTGCTTTCCTATGTTTCCTGCTTTCCTATGTCTCCTGCTTTCCTATGTCTCCTGCTTTCCTATGTCTCCTGCTTTCCTGTGTCTCCTTCTTTCCTGTGTTTCCTGCTTTCCTATTTCTCCTGCTTTCCTATGTCTCCTGCTTTCCTATGTCTCCTGCTTTCCTATTTCTCCTGCTTTCCTATGTCTCCTGCTTTTCTATGTTTCCTGCTTTCCTATGTCTCCTGCTTTCCTATGTCTCCTGCTTTCCTATGTCTTCTGCTTTCCTATGTCTCCTGCTTTCCTATTTCTCCTGCTTTCCTGTGTCTCCTGCTTTCCTGTGTTTCCTGCTTTCCTATGTCTCCTGCTTTCCTGTGTCTCCTGCTTTCCTATGTCTCCTGCTTTCCTGTGTCTCCTGCTTTCCTATGTCTCCTGCTTTCCTATGTCTCCTGCTTTCCTGTGTTTCCTGCTTTCCTATGTCTCCTGCTTTCCTGTGTCTCCTTCTTTCCTGTGTTTCCTGCTTTCCTACTTCTCCTGCTTTCCTATGTCTCCTGCTTTCCTATGTCTCCTGCTTTCCTATGTCTCCTGCTTTCCTATGTCTCCTGCTTTCCTATGTTTCCTGCTTTCCTATGTCTCCTGCTTTCCTATGTCTCCTGCTTTCCTATGTCTCCTGCTTTCCTATGTCTCCTGCTTTCCTATTTCTCCTGCTTTCCTGTGTCTCCTGCTTTCCTATGTCTCCTGCTTTCCTATGTTTCCTGCTTTCCTATTTCTCCTGCTTTCCTATGTTTCCTGCTTTCCTATTTCTCCTGCTTTCCTATTTCTCCTACTTTCCTATGTCTCCTGCTTTCCTGTGTCTCCTGCTTTCCTATGTCTTCTGCTTTCCTATGTTTCCTGCTTTCCTATGTCTCCTGCTTTCCTATGTCTCCTGCTTTCCTATTTCTTCTGCTTTCCTATGTCTCCTGCTTTCCTATAACTCCTGCTTTCCTATGTCTCCTGCTTTCCTATGTCTCCTGCTTTCCTATGTCACCTGCTTTCCTATGTCTCCTGCTTTCCTATGTTTCCTGCTTTCCTATTTCTCCTGCTTTCCTATGTCTCCTGCTTTTTATGTCTCCTGCTTTGCTGTGTCTCCTGCTTTCCTATGTCTCCTGCTTTCCTATGTCTCCTGCTTTCCTCTGTCTCCTGCTTTCCAGTTTCTCCTGCTTTCCTATGTCTCCTGCTTTCCTATGTCTCCTGCTTTCCTGTGTCTCCTGCGTTCCTATGTCTCCTGCTTTCCTATGTCTCCTGCTTTCCTATTTCTCCTGCTTTCCTATTTCTCCTGCTTTCCTATTTCTCCTGCTTTCCTATGTCTCCTGCTGTCCTATGTCTCCTGCTTTCCTATGTCTCCTGCTTTCCTGTGTCTCCTGCTTTCCTATGTCTCCTGCTTTCCTATGTCTCCTGCTTTCCTATGTCTCCTGCTTTCTTATGTCTCCTGCTTTCTTATGTCTCCTGCTTTCCTATGCCTCCTGCTTTCCTATTTCTCCTGCTTTCCAATTTTTCCTGCTTTTTTATGTCTCCTGCTTTCCTATGTTTCCTGCTTTCCTATGTCTCCTGCTTTCCTATGTCTCCTGCTTTCCTATTTCTCCTGCTTTCCTATTTCTCATGCTTTCCTATGTCTCCTGCTTTCTTATGTCTCCTGCTTTCCTATGTTTCCTGCTTTCCTATTTCTCCTGCTTTCCTATGTCTCCTGCTTTCCTATGACTTCTGCTTTCCTATGTTTCCTGCTTTCCTATGTCTCCTGCTTTCCTATGTCTCCTGCTTTCCTCTGTCTCCTGCTTTCCAGTTTCTCCTGCTTTCCTATGTCTCCTGCTTTCCTATGTCTCCTGCTTTCCTATGTCTCCTGCTTTCCTATGTTTCCTGCTTTCCTATGTCTCCTGCTTTCCTATGTCTCCTGCTTTCCTATGTCTCCTGCTTTCCTATGTCTCCTGCTTTCCTATTTCTCCTGCTTTCCTGTGTCTCCTGCTTTCCTATGTCTCCTGCTTTCCTATGTTTCCTGCTTTCCTATTTCTCCTGCTTTCCTATGTTTCCTGCTTTCCTATTTCTCCTGCTTTCCTATTTCTCCTACTTTCCTATGTCTCCTGCTTTCCTGTGTCTCCTGCTTTCCTATGTCTTCTGCTTTCCTATGTTTCCTGCTTTCCTATGTCTCCTGCTTTCCTATGTCTCCTGCTTTCCTATTTCTTCTGCTTTCCTATGTCTCCTGCTTTCCTATAACTCCTGCTTTCCTATGTCTCCTGCTTTCCTATGTCTCCTACTTTCCTATGTCACCTGCTTTCCTATGTCTCCTGCTTTCCTATGTTTCCTGCTTTCCTATTTCTCCTGCTTTCCTATGTCTCCTGCTTTTTATGTCTCCTGCTTTGCTGTGTCTCCTGCTTTCCTATGTCTCCTGCTTTCCTATGTCTCCTGCTTTCCTCTGTCTCCTGCTTTCCAGTTTCTCCTGCTTTCCTATGTCTCCTGCTTTCCTATGTCTCCTGCTTTCCTGTGTCTCCTGCGTTCCTATGTCTCCTGCTTTCCTATGTCTCCTGCTTTCCTATTTCTCCTGCTTTCCTATTTCTCCTGCTTTCCTATTTCTCCTGCTTTCCTATGTCTCCTGCTGTCCTATGTCTCCTGCTTTCCTATGTCTCCTGCTTTCCTGTGTCTCCTGCTTTCCTATGTCTCCTGCTTTCCTATGTCTCCTGCTTTCCTATGTCTCCTGCTTTCTTATGTCTCCTGCTTTCTTATGTCTCCTGCTTTCCTATGCCTCCTGCTTTCCTATTTCTCCTGCTTTCCAATTTTTCCTGCTTTTTTATGTCTCCTGCTTTCCTATGTTTCCTGCTTTCCTATGTCTCCTGCTTTCCTATGTCTCCTGCTTTCCTATTTCTCCTGCTTTCCTATTTCTCATGCTTTCCTATGTCTCCTGCTTTCTTATGTCTCCTGCTTTCCTATGTTTCCTGCTTTCCTATTTCTCCTGCTTTCCTATGTCTCCTGCTTTCCTATGACTTCTGCTTTCCTATGTTTCCTGCTTTCCTATGTCTCCTGCTTTCCTATGTCTCCTGCTTTCCTCTGTCTCCTGCTTTCCAGTTTCTCCTGCTTTCCTATGTCTCCTGCTTTCCTATGTCTCCTGCTTTCCTGTGTCTCCTCCGTTCCTATGTCTCCTGCTTTCCTAAGTCTCCTGCTTTCCTATGTCTCCTGCTTTCCTATTTCTCCTGCTTTCCTATGTCTCCTGCTTTCCTATGTCTCCTGCTTTCCTATGTCTCCTGCTTTCCTATTTCTCCTGCTTTCCTATTTCTCCTGCTTTCCTATGTCTCCTGCTTTCCTATATCTCCTGCTTTCCTATTTCTCCTGCTTTCTTATGTCTCCTGCTTTCCTATGTCTCCTGCTTTCCTATGTCTCCTGCTTTCCTATGTTTCCTGCTTTCCTGCATCTCCTGCTTTCCTATGTCTCCTGCTTTCCTGTGTCTCCTGCTTTCCTGTGTCTCCTGCTTTCCTATGTCTCCTGCTTTCCTATGTCTCCTACTTTCCTATGTCTCCTGCTTTCCTATGTCTCTTGCTTTCCTGTGTCTTCTGCTTTTCTATGTCTCCTGCTTTCCTATGTCTCCTGCTTTCCTGTGTCTCCTGCTTTCCTTTGTTTCCTGCTTTCTATGTCTCCTGCTTTCCTATGTCTCCTGTTTTCCTATGTCTCTTGCTTTCCTATGTCTCCTGCTTTCCTATTTCTTCTGCTTTCCTGTGTTTCCTGCTTTCCTATTTCTCCTGTTTTCCTATGTCTCCTGCTTTCCTATGTCTCCTGCTTTCCTGTGTTTCCTGCTTTCCTATTTCTCCTGCTTTCCTATGTCTCCTGCTTTCCTATGTCTCCTGCTTTCCGATGTCTCCTGCTTTCCTATTTCTCCTGCTTTCCTATGTCTCCTGCTTTCCTATTTCTCCTGCTTTCCTATGTCTCCTGCTTTCCTATTTCTCTTGCTTTCCTATTTCTCCTGCTTTCCTATGTCTCCTGCTTTCCTATGTCTCCTGCTTTCCTATGTCTCCTGCTTTTCTATGTTTCCTGCTTTCTTATGTCTCCTGCTTTCCTGTGTCTCCTGCTTTCCTAGTTCTCCTGCTTTCCTATGTCTCCTGCTTTCTTATGTATCCTGCTTTCTTATGTTTCCTGCTTTCCTATGTCTCCTGCTTTCCTATTTCTCCTGCTTTCCTATGTCTCCTGCTTTCCTATTTCTCTTGCTTTCCTATTTCTCCTGCTTTCCTATGTCTCCTGCTTTCCTATGTCTCCTGCTTTCCTATGTCTCCTGCTTTTCTATGTCTCCTGCTTTCCTATGTCTCCTGCTTTCCTGTGTCTCCTGCTTTCCTGTGTCTCCTGCTTTCCTGTGCCTCCTGCTTTCCTGTGTCTCCTGCTTTCCTGTGTCTCCTGCTTTCCTGTGTCTCCTGCTTTCCTATGTCTCCTGCTTTCCTGTGTTTCCTGCTTTCCTATGTGTCCTGCTTTCCTGTGTTTCCTGCTTTCCTGTGTGTCCTGCTTTCCTATGTCTTCTGCTTTCCTATGTTTCCTGCTTTCCTGTGTCTCCTGCTTTCCTATGTCTCCTGCTTTCCTGTGTCTCCTGCTTTTATATGTCTCCTGCTTTCCTATGTCTCCTGCTGTCTTATGTCTCCTGCTTTCCTGTGTCTCCTGCTTTCCTATGTCTCCTGCTGTCTTATGTCTCCTGCTTTTCTGTGTCTCCTGCTTTCCTATGTCTCCTGCTTTCCTATGTCTCCTGCTTTCCTATGTTTCCTGCTTTCCTATGTCTCCTGCTTTCCTATGTCTCCTGCTTTCCTATGTCTCCTGCTTTCCTGTGTCTCCTTCTTTCCTGTGTTTCCTGCTTTCCTATTTCTCCTGCTTTCCTATGTCTCCTGCTTTCCTATGTCTCCTGCTTTCCTATTTCTCCTGCTTTCCTATGTCTCCTGCTTTCCTATGTCTCCTGCTTTCCTATGTCTCCTGCTTTCCTATGTCTCCTGCTTTCCTATGTCTTCTGCTTTCCTATGTCTCCTGCTTTCCTATTTCTCCTGCTTTCCTGTGTCTCCTGCTTTCCTGTGTTTCCTGCTTTCCTATGTCTCCTGCTTTCCTGTGTCTCCTGCTTTCCTATGTCTCCTGCTTTCCTGTGTCTCCTGCTTTCCTATGTCTCCTGCTTTCCTATGTCTCCTGCTTTCCTGTGTTTCCTGCTTTCCTATGTCTCCTGCTTTCCTGTGTCTCCTTCTTTCCTGTGTTTCCTGCTTTCCTACTTCTCCTGCTTTCCTATGTCTCCTGCTTTCCTATGTCTCCTGCTTTCCTATGTCTCCTGCTTTCCTATGTCTCCTGCTTTCCTATGTTTCCTGCTTTCCTATGTCTCCTGCTTTCCTATGTCTCCTGCTTTCCTATGTCTCCTGCTTTCCTATGTCTCCTGCTTTCCTATTTCTCCTGCTTTCCTGTGTCTCCTGCTTTCCTGTGTCTCCTGCTTTCCTATGTCTCCTGCTTTCCTATGTCTCCTGCTTTCCTATTTCTCCTGCTTTCCTGTGTCTCCTGCTTTCCTGTGTCTCCTGCTTTCCTATGTCTCCTGCTTTCCTGTGTCTCCTGCTTTCCTATGTCTCCTGCTTTTCTGTGTCTCCTGCTTTGCTGTGTCTCCTGCTTTCCTATGTCTCCTGCTTTCCTATGTCTCCTGCTTTCCTATGTCTCCTGCTTTCCTATGTCTCCTGCTTTCCTATGTCTCCTGCTTTCCTATTTCTCCTGCTTTCCTGTGTCTCCTGCTTTCCTGTGTCTCCTGCTTTCCTATGTCTCCTGCTTTCCTGTGTCTCCTGCTTTCCTATTTCTCATGCTTTCCTGTGTCTCCTGCTTTCCTATGTCTCCTGCTTTCCTATGTCTCCTGCTTTCCTATGTCTCCTGCTTTCCTATGTCTCCTGCTTTCCTGTGTCTCCTGCTTTCCTGTGTCTCCTGCTTTCCTAATTCTCCTGCTTTCCTATGTCTCCTGCTTTCCTATGTCTCCTGCTTTCCTATGTCTCCTGCTTTCCTATGTCTCCTGCTTTCCTATGTCTCCTGCTTTCCTATGTCTCCTGCTTTCCTATGTCTCCTGCTTTCCTATGTCTCCTGCTTTCCTATGTCTCCTGCTTTCCTATGTCTCCTGCTTTCCTATTTCTCCTGCTTTCCTGTGTCTCCTGCTTTCCTGTGTTTCCTGCTTTCCTATGTCTCCTGCTTTCCTATGTCTCCTGCTTTCCTATTTCTCCTGCTTTCCTGTGTCTCCTGCTTTCCTGTGTCTCCTGCTTTCCTGTGTCTCCTGCTTTCCTGTGTCTCCTGCTTTCCTATGTCTCCTGCTTTTCTGTGTCTCCTGCTTTGCTGTGTCTCCTGCTTTCCTATGTCTCCTGCTTTCCTGTGTCTCCTGCTTTCCTATGTCTCCTGCTTTCCTGTGTCTCCTGCTTTCCTCTGTCTCCTGCTTTCCTATGTCTCCTGCTTTCCTGTGTCTCCTGCTTTCCTATGTCTCCTGCTTTCTTATGTCTCCTGCTTTCCTGTGTCTCCTGCTTTCCTATGTCTCCTGCTTTCCTATGTCTCCTGCTTTCCTGTGTCTCCTGCTTTCCTATGTCTCCTGCTTTCCTATGTCTCCTGCTTTCCTATGTCTCCTGCTTTCCTATGTCTCCTGCTTTCCTATTTCTCCTGCTTTCCTATGTCTCCTGTTTTCCTATTTCTCCTGCTTTCCTATGTCTCCTGCTTTCCTGTGTCTCCTGCTTTCCTATGTCTCCTGCTTTCCTGTGTCTCCTGCTTTCCTATGTCTCCTGCTTTCCTGTGTCTCCTGCTTTCCTATGTCTCCTGCTTTCCTATGTCTCCTGCTTTCCTCTGTCTCCTGCTTTCCTATGTCTCCTGCTTTCCTATGTCTCCTGCTTTCCTATGTCTCCTGCTTTCCTCTGTCTCCTGCTTTCCTGTGTCTCCTGCTTTCCTATGTCTCCTGCTTTCCTCTGTCTCCTGCTTGCCTGTGTCTCCTGCTTTCCTGTGTCTCCTGCTTTCCTATGTCTCCTGCTTTCCTGTGTCTCTTGCTTTCCTGTGTCTCCTGCTTTCCTGTGTCTC
>JAWQFJ010012256.1:0-17119 GCA_034096865.1 Theodoxus fluviatilis
GAGAGAGAGAGAGAAAGAGAGAGAGAGAAAGAGAGAGAGAGAGAGACAAAGAGAGAGAGAGAGAGACAGAGACACAGAAAGAGAGACAGAGACACAAAGAGAGACAGAGAGAGAGAGAGAGACAGAGAGACAGAGAGAGAGAGACAGCGAGAGAGAGAGAGAGAGAGAGAGAGAGAGAGAGAGAGACAGAGAGAGAGAGAGAGACAGAGAGAGAGAGAGAGAGAGAGAGAGACAGAGAGCGAGCGAGAGAGAGAGAGAGAGACAGACAGACAGAAAGACAGACAGAGAGAGAGAGAGAGAGAGAGAGAGAGAGAGAGACAGACAGACAGACAGAAAGACAGACAGACAGAGAGAGAGAAAGAGAGAGAGAGAGAGACAGACAGACAGACAGACAGACAGAGAGAGAGAGAGAAAGAGGGATCGAGGTGGTGGTGGGGTGTCACTATCATATACTGTCACGCAAAACTGCACACATAAATATGTCTGTACACACACACACACACACACACACACACACACACACACACACACACACACACACACACACACGGACAAGACAGAGCTACTCACGGCAGACAGGAGGCAGCGGGAGAGGGGGAGAGGAACAAGATGGCCAGCTCTGCCTGGCAGCGGGTCACGGCCAGGAACAGCGGCTCTCTGTGTTCTCTCTCTCTGTCCTTCCTGCGTGACTGGCTCTGGTGGTCAGGGTCGTCATCTTCCCCGTCCCAGTGCAGCACGAGGACGGAGGGTTTCTCCATGCCGATGAAGAAGTCGGAACGCACAATGTGAACTGCGGTGCGTCCATCTCTGTCCTCACCAGAGACAACTCTCTCCCTCCATGAGGCAGCCTCATCCCTGACCTGTGACCCCTGGCCACGTGACCCTTGCTCCACCACAGAGACAGGAAGGTTAAAGTGGTCTCTGACCCAGTTTGACTCCCCCTCCCACACAGCAGGGACGCCTTCCCAGCGGAGCCATGCCGCCATCTCGGCCATCACATCACGGTCTGGATACATGTCCCCTGTGTGCACTATGACCCAGTGTCGCCACTGCTCATCCTGCAGGGGGAGGCGCTCCACCAGGGGGGACAGGGAGGACCCCAGCCACTGGCTGCAGTCTACACAGTCAATGTGGGGAGGGACTGCACTCAGTGCATGGTAGTGGGGGTGGGAGGGGTGGTACAGCACCTTGGCGGAGGCTGTGGCGAGGCGGGCAGGCAGGCAGGGGAAGGCTGTCATGGCTGGGGTGCCGGGCCCGGCTCCCTGCAGATGTCCAGCCACCTCCACCACGTGTGCTGGGCATCTCAAAGAATGGAGAAGCAGAACTTTTTCTCCTCCCAGTCTGGAAAACTGCGCTGACTCTGTGTGTGGGATGTCTTCGACACTGGCAGTCCACAGACAGGAGATCTGGCACCGCTTCAAGGCAGTGAGGGTGTAGGAAAGGAAGCAACTGTCCACTTCATCTACCACGACACACATGTCGTCAGGGGACACTCGTGGTTCCAGCTTCTTCACTGTAGACAGGAATTTTTCTTCATCACGACACAGCGCCAGCCTGGACGAGTCTCCCCTGGCTGCACTGACAGTCGCCCTGCCCACGTGCTGCAGAAGCACAGAGTGGCGTGCACTTCCCACACACAGGATGACGTACTTGTCGCTTAGCAGCCACAGCCTGACTCTGTGCAGCAGAAGAAGGGTCTTCCCCGCCCCTGGCGGCCCCCAGAGGTGGAGCAGGCGGTCGTGGCGGTGGAGGACTGGAGCCTGGTCTGGAGTGAGCAGCCAGCTGCGGTGGGGCTGGGCAAGGTCACTGGCTGTCTGAGTGGGGCTGTAGCGCGGCACGCTCAGGTGTCTGGTGGAGAGAGAGAAGGAGGAATAAGCCAGGCTGCATGCAGATGAAAGGAAACAAAGAGACAGGGGTACACGTCCTGTCTACTCATCTTCTGTGAAGTGTCTTCTGCATCTCTATGACGTAAACACGTCAGTGTCATTATCCCTCCAGGTTTACTGGAGGTCCTACAGACTTTATTAGTCTGTCTGTGTGTGTGTCTGTGTGTCAGTCTGTCTGTCCCGTCTCCACGGCCTATATCTCAAAAACTACTGGACGGATTTCCTTGAGATTTTGCACACTGACTGGAAGTTAGGTCCCATTCAATATTATTAAATTTTCAGAATCGAGGTTTAAAAGAAAGTGACTTTTTTACATTTTGGTGTTTCAATGAAAACGATTCAACAGACTCCATTTTGCAAAATCTGTGACGTCATCATTTGACGTCGTATAACGTGACGTCATTTGCGAGGAGATTTTTGAAGGAGGGTGAATAGAATAGAATAGAATAGAATTCTTCGGCTTGCTTAGGCGTCCAGGGCCTGTATGCACGTCGGTCCGTTTAGTGGACTAATCGCGTTTATCCTCAGGGGCGGATCAGTTCATTTTTTTTGGGGGGTGGGTTTCCAAACTTTTTTAAGACCGGGAAGGAAGGGGGATTTTAAGGCGCCTATATACATACCCGTTTGCAAGCAGATTTTGCTCTCGATCCGGCACCGGATCGGCAGCAAAAATACGCTTGACATCCACACGCAACGATTACACCGAGACCGCGCAATCGAGCGATTTTCACTTACGTGAAGCGAGGTCAGAATTTAGAGTTACGGCCTATCCTATACGAATTTTCGCGTATAAAGTTATCGCACCTCCGAGGTCCGATAGAGCCTAAACGCGTGTAAATAATATTACGGCGGCCATTTTTTTTTCTCCGAGCACGACAACGGCGTTTTCTGCGAAGAAACAGGATTTTCCGGGACCGAACTAAGCCATGAACAGCATTAATTTATCAAGGCTGTATGCTGAATGCATCAGTAGGTCGGGAAAGTTTCAACTTTTTACACATCGAATGCAGGTCAACGCAGATATACGTACGCGGCAAAGAATCTGCACCACCGCTTCGTTGCGTGCATGTTTGCACAGAAAACGCTGTATTTCGGGATACTAGAAACCCCATCCAAAGAAAATGTAAGCCATGAACAGCATTAATTTCTCAAAGCTGTATGTTGAATGCATCAGTAGGTCGGGAAAGCTCCTATATTTTAAAATCCGACAGGCAGGTCTCACGCATAGACTACACGTGGAAGCGTTGTTGCCATGGCTCTGAAAAGGGCCGTAACTCTAAATTCTGACCTCGCTTCACGTAAGTGAAAATCGCTCGATTGCGCGGTCTCGGTGTAATCGTTGCGTGTGGATGTCAAGCGTATTTTTGCTGCCGATCCGGTGCCGGAGTGTTAATTCAGCGTTTATGACATGCCAAAGGAAAGCAAAGCATGTCATAATAGGAGCTTCCTGAACCTATCCATCATGTTTAAAATATATGGTTGATTGTTCCTGGGCCGATAGCTTAGAAATGGATTTACATGCTTTACAAACACTCCGTCATTGCAATTCTCTAATGGCTCAGCTGGTAGAGCATTCGACTCTTGGTCATGCATGACCAGGTTTGATTCTGCGCTGAAACTTTTTTTTTCTTCTCTTTTTTCGAGAGGTTGTGGTTTTGTTGTGTTTTTATGTGTGTTTTCCACCTCTTTTCTCGAGAGGTTGCGGGTTCGAACCCAATCTTTTCTTAAATGCCAAAACCTGGAGGTTCAGCGCCAGCGGTTTTTATTTTCCCTCTACTTTTCCCAACACATTTGTACAAATCCTCATGTAAATCTGTCTAGAGAAGTGCATTGCTGTGTCTATGCATGAGGACAGTTCTTTCTCTCTGTGAGACAAAATGTGCTGCTGTGTTTGTGGTGGCAGTGGAGGGTGTTTCTAGGGAGCTGGTGGGGTGTTCAGCCATTCTACCTTTCTGTGCTGCATCAACACCGCCTGTCTGTTGTCTATGGCTTCGCCCTGACCCCCACACACGTGCACACCAGTCTTACTTGGCTTGTTCACTACTGAGGCAGCCACACTGCATCTTCCAGCAAGTAAGCAAGCCTCTGTCTGCCTCTGAGCTTGGTAGCGAGAAATCGCCACACACACAGCTGTCCCTGTCATGCTAGGCACTGCCAATGCATGTTTCCTGTGACCTCGTCACCTTTGACTTTTCCCCTCGCTTTCCCCAATCAGTATGAGTCGTGTTTCTTTCTACTCAGTTGCACGTCTCTGCAAGTTTGCCCGTCTGTGTGGCGAAGCTAAAACACAGCTGTGTGCAGAGCACAAGTGCAAGGTGTGTTTCCGTCTGTCACTTGCACATGGCGCTGTCTGCACGCACACTGGCTGTTGGGGAGGGAACGTCTCCAGGCAGGACAAGGGCAGGGAAGACAGCCAGAGCCAGCCGCTGTTTGGGACAAACCTTTGCACAAATGTCACGTGACGTACAAAGAAAAAGCACTTGGCAAAGCCCAGCGCGGTTCCACAACTTTTATAGCGGCAGCTCTGGCTCCTAAATGGAAGAACATTATTATTTTCTATTTTGACTGCCTTTTTCTGTTGTTTCTATTTTAAACAGTGTTTTGTTTTTATGTTTCTTCACATGATCACACATTTACCATTTGTTTTCTAGACATATTGTTGTGACGATCAACGTGTACATTTCCCTATCTATAGGACGAATGAAGTTGTAAACAGCACGCCACAACCAATCCACTTAGCAGCCTGCTTGCTCGTAATTCCTCTTCCATTTGTATCGTGTAAATCATGCCAATCTCCATAGTTTTGTCTTTAGGACAATTTCTCCCCAGTTTCCCGCTCATCATCAGTTTGTCTGAATTTTCATTGCATCCCCCTCTCCCTGTACTCCTGTCCCCCAGCCTGCCTTTGTACAGCAACCTCCCTTGAGAATTCAGTTTCCACCTACTTATTGTTTGACTCGAGCAATTTCCACCCATACTTGAGGAGAGGATGTCTGCTCGCCGAACCAACTGCTTTGTTGTGTATTTCGATGTTAAAATCTCCCTGCCAGAGAGAGAGAGAGAGAGAGAGAGAGAGACAGAGAGAGAGACAGACAGACAGAGAGAGAGAGAGAGAGAGAGAGAGAGAGAGAGACAGAGAGAGAGAGAGAGAGAGAGAGAGAGAGAGAGAGAGAGAGCGAACGAAAAAATTATTATGAAGGCCAGTCCGGCCTATTACAATGTGAAGAATTAAACGCGAGAGATAAACAATACGATAACCTCAGCAGAACTGGAAACCAGTTATGGAGTGTCCGCGAATCATAAACAACGGGCAGTGGATGGCCTCGACACGATACTATGGAGCATTTCGTGCGGATTGCTGTTTTCTCGCTGCTCGCACGCTCCGCCCACGTGGTCGGTCTGCGTCGTCACCGTCCCTGGCGCGATGTCTTGAAGTGAGTCGCGGATTTTCAGGAACAGGAGTGATCTTCCAGTCTTCAGGGGATGGAGCCTGCTTGGGATTGCTGAGATGAGCCATGTTGCAGGGACCAGATGCTGTCGATGGGATAGACATCCTGTGCAGTGTAGGGGGTTCCTTATCTGGAATGGCTCGGGGAGCAATGGCAGCAGCACTTTCTTCTCTAACTTCTGTTATGTTCTGTCGGCTGGACACACGTTCCATAATTCGTCTGAAAGGCATCTTCCCAAAATTCTACTGTGATCTCTTCTTGGGCTGAAGGTGTTGGGGCCGCGATCTCAGAGTTGATGGTGTTGATGGCGGTGCCTTGGTGTCCAGCTGCAGTTGCTAGAGAGAGATGACTGGCTGCGTCTTGTGTTGTCAAGCTGGTTTACCCGCCAGTGAGGTCGAAGGTCAAGGGCGCCGTGGCTGTCTGAGGTGGTGACGCTGGAGCAGGTAAATTGCATGCATCATCGTGTTCAATAACCAAATTCGCGCTGGATTCAATTACAGCATTTTCAAGCGAAACGGTTTGAAAAACATCTCGCTCACCCTTGCCTCGGTGAATTTCTGCTCGCCGCTGGTCCCGTCGCTGCTGGGATGGAGGCTTTCGTCGCCACGTTCCTCGCATGGTAGGGCTTGCAGGTAATGGCTGACCGTCGCGCTGCCCGAACCTCAAAACAACGGTGCTGTTACCCGCTTCACCGACGAATTTCCAAGATGACAGTTCTTGAGTTGCGACCATAACGACAGTGACGCTTCTACAGCAGCTGGTAGACCGGCGACTGGCATAGCGCTGTGTTTATTTTCAAAATTAGCGGAGCTGGCGTGAGCGTGGTGCACTTGATAAGCCGCAGCGCAGGAGAGAGAGAGAGAGAGAGAGAGAGAGAGAGAGAGAGGGGGGAGAGGCAGGAGGAGAGAGAGAGAGAGAGAGAGAGAGAGAGAGAGAGAGAGAGGGGGGGGAGTGGAGGGGGGAGTGGGAGGGAGGGATGCATATTCGTGTCACAATGGAGCGAGATGATTACAGTTTTTCCCGCATGTATGCGAAACTATGTTCACTCGAGGTTGGGGGCGTTTTGGATTCAGTGAAAGCTATCAGCTATTGCGCAGCCGTCAGCCGAAATCTAGCACAGTAGAGATCAATGTATGAATCATTATGAACTTGGAAACGTGATTAAAAACATATAACTTACTCCCTCTACTCACGGTTACACTCAGTGGTGAAGTTTGTCTCACAGGCCCTCAGTCTTTCAGAGATATCTCAGCAAGTTTTGCAGACAGCAAGCACTTGACACGGCAGCGTTGTCTCTTCTCGTCTGCTTTCCTCCACGTTCAGCGCTGTAGTGACACAGCGGCACTACTTCATCGACTTTATCGAGAAACGCAGACGATCTTTAAGTAGAAAAACCGCCTCTGAGCTTTGTTCTTGTTTCAAAATTGTTTGGAGGAGAAAGCTTCATTAGAATAAAACCGAGCTTTTTCAGTCAAATTTGAAGTTAGATTAGTTCGTTTTTGGCGTGGAGTCATCAGATTATTTGATGCGGAGGAATACGTTAAGTTTTGAATTTCGTCTGCTGTGTAAAACAGTGATCGTTCAAATTCCATCAGCGAGGGAGGAGGGGGAGGGGCTGGGGCTGGGGAACGGTTGGCATGGAAACACAACGAGTTGAAGCTAAACCCTATCAATCTCATAAACTATCTCACTATCAATTCTGACAATATACGTTCACTATAACAATATAATTTAGGTAATGTACAAGAGGCAGACGCTTTGTAAATAGTGTCACTCACGAGTGTCCATGCGTGCTATTTTGGGAACTGTCGTTCAGGGTCTGTGCCACGCTTTACAACAAGTCAGCTGAAAGGCCTCGCTACAAATTACTTCTGTACTCACTAGTTCCAAGCAGACAGGAGCGAAAAGTAAAGCAGGAATTGCAGAGAACGAAAGCGTTTAGTTTTTTTTCTTTCGCAGAGCTGTCCTCGCGGCGATGTACTTGCCCTTGAGCCCTTGAGGATCGCGTGTGTGCAAACTATTTTTACGTGCGTATGTACGAGGTTCTGTCAAAATCTGTACTATCTTTTGTATTTTCAAAATTCATTGAACTATTTCGCGATGAAAACTGAGTAATGGATCAGGAGAAGGGAGTAGAAATATGTAGTGGCAGCGCCGCACATATGTGCGATCAAACGTGCAAAACAGCCCACATTGACGATTTACTGATGTGTAATTTACACAGATATAAATAACTTTCTTTCTTCTTTCAATTGAATGTACGTTTATCATTAAAGCATCAGTATTTTAAAAGCGCCACACCAAAATATAGCGATACAGTTGTAGCGGCACCAGCATTGATGTTGCCGGGGCTACAGTGCAGGTTTTGGGAACTTTCCCCCTGCCTCCCAAGTGTTGGACGGCAGAGGCACAGAGGGACTTGGAGTCAGTCGGTTCCCATTTCATCCATTTATTCAGTAGCTGCAAGAATGAGTCCGTACTCTATTCTGCTCTACTCTACTCTCCTCTAAGCACAAGCGGTCACCTCAATATATTCCATAAAACCGGAAAACGCCGGGTTCCAGGGAGGGGTCAAGAGAAAGGCGTGGCATGGGACGGAGAGGGTGCGGGATGGGGGGTGGTACCAGGAATGCGTGGGAAGAGGGGGGGGGGGGCAGAGTGGGCATCTGCTGTCCAAGAACTTGGGAGGGGCCAGATGTCCAGAAGAAACAGAGTGGTGGCAGGAAGGCGTACAAGTGCAAGGAAGGTGGGAAGGTGAGGCTGGCATGGGAGGGTATGGCTTCAGTAGGCATTTGTGTCCAAGAGTCTGATGCGGGGATGGAATTGGAGAGGATGTTTACAATGAAAGAAAAACAGTGCTGAGTGGGCAGCCGAACTGACCACATGGTGACAGACTGGAAAATAGGAGCGGCTCATGCACAGAAAGCAAAATCAGCAAAGTTTTGTCTCCCTGTTACACAGTGAAGCCGAGCAATCGTGAAAATCCCGCTTTTCCAGCCAAAGCGGCAACGCGTTCGTTTTATGGTACTCTGTTTACTCACCTGGCGAATTTGAGACAGACATCGCACAATGCTATAGTTAGTAGCAATGTACGCGAAATTAAGTAATAAATCGAATGATACCCAAATCCGTCCATATCTCTAAAGTATAAACCCCTGAAAACAAAAAAAATCACGAAAGTGTCCGACATTTTGTGAAATAACATCAAGAAGCTCTGCTTTGACAACCGCAATCATAGGCTCAGATGAAAGAGAATGTAATTGCCTTTAGGAATGACGTATTGGTTGTAGGTTGGCGACTATGTCCCAAATTCGCCCGGCCTTCAAACCTAGGTACCCTATTTCCACGCGTGGTGCATCAGCCCAGAGATGGCGGCTTCCGAGATGTCGACTTCAACGTATTCTGAATTGAAGTTTCGCGATCTACTCGACGTTCTCGGTAAGTAATATGAAACGAAATTTGTGCGTGCGTATATGAACGACTACCCATTTCCCGAAAATTTGTTTTTGACCGATATAGCCGACAGTAGGTAGCGGCAGCCTACGTGACTTTATGCGGGAAACGCTTTGCGAGTGTGTATGTGATTGCTGTGGTGTGCAAGTGTCACATTTGTTAGAAAATCCTACCGCAAAATAAGGATTCGTGTTTCATCTTTCTTTTCTGCTTATTTCATAATCATTGGGGCGTGAATTTGAGGGCACGGAAGAGGGAAAGAGAGCACTACCGGGAAGCGCTGACGCTTGCAGCGGTCACTGGCTACGCGCCATTTACAAACGTGATGTGTGTGGGGGCTTTCACCGAGCAAGGGAAATTTATATCGCTAATCTGTTGATACTATTCCAAAATAATTCATATCAGAAGGGGAAAGTTAGTAGTCTCGTTTTCTAAACCTCAAATCTGTCACTGTCGATCAATATGAAATCGAAGTCGCATTTGTTTACTGTAGCGAGCGGTGTAAATCTAAGTCACGTGTGCAGACAATCGGGAATATAATACACCAGCATCCTTGCATACATTGGAGAGAGGAATTTATGCTAAATGCGATGGATAGAAAACTAATGCCGTAAAGGTTGTGCAAAACTTCCGCCAGCTAATGAATGCGGGGTACCCATTCAATTCAGCTCTTTGAAAGCAGGGAATCCCGTGATATGTCAAGGCCGCCTTGATTACCATAGCGACCAGAATAGCGTGCTTGTGCGCTCGATCGACATCAGAATCAAAATAACGTTAGCAGACAATCAGTAACATACACAAGCATCTTAGCATGCATGGGAAAGAGGAATTTATGCTGAATGCAATAAATGCACATTTAATACTTTTGACTATCATGCAAAGCTCACGCAAGCCAATCAGATAACCTCGTCAAACGAGCACTTGCCCAGTGGAGTCAACCATGGCATCCGAAAACTGCCACGCCACCAACCAAAGCAATTGAATCATTATATTGCACAGAATCGGGAGTTTTCTCGGTGACCTCTCTCTCTCTCTCTCTCTCTCTCTCTCTCTCTCTCTCTCTCTCTCTCTCTCTCTCTCTCTCTCTCTCTCTCTCTCTCTCTCTCTCTCTCTCTCTCTCTCTCTCTACACACACACACACACACACACACACACACACACACACACATCACACACCAGCGAGCACTACCACTGATAATAGGCGGACAGAGGCAACTCGTACATAGTATTCCGAATACTCAGCGTAGGCCAGCAACGTGAGACAAGTGTTGAAGGAGGCAATGGCAGAAACCAAACGGCTGACAGTGGACTGACCTAGATCGCGCATCTTGTCTCCTGCCTTGGAGAGGGGTGGGGGAGGGGGGGGGGGGGGTAGTAGGTGGGGGTGGGAGTGGGGGAAGAGAGAGAGAGAGAGAGAGAGAGAGAGAGAGAGAGAGAGAGAGAGAGAGAGAGAGAGAGACAGAGACAGAGACAGAGACAGAGACAGAGACAGAGACAGAGAGACAGAGACAGAGAGACAGAGACAGACAGACAGACAGACAGACAGACAGACAAATAGACGCACGCACGCACGCATACACACACACACACACACACACACACACACAGAGGGTGAGAGGAAACAACAAATATACATGTATGATGAATTTCACAATCTCTTAAACATCCCCCCAAAAATTAGTGTACCAGAGAAAACAATATTAATTGTTAAATTTATGATAACATGATTACAATGACAGTTGCACATGAAAAACCCACACACACTTCCAGACATCTAGACATTGAAATTCCCAGCCCCCACTCCCCCCCCCCCCCCACCCCCCACCCCCACCCCAACAGCTCAGCCAGGGCCAGCCCCTCAAGTATTTATTTAAAAAGGGTGTAGAAAAGAATACACTTTTAGTTATCCCATTGGCTAGACTTTAGATGAAGGTGTGAGAAACTGTTGTAGGCTGATGCTTGAGAATATTGTGAAATTTGTCCTTGAACTTAGACTTGATATTGTTACTGAGCACATCAACAGAAATATAAGTGGCTTGCATGGAGGATATTGACATTTGTTAAAATTTATTTTAATATCTTTATTTTCATATGAAGCTCAGTGTGACATATTGAGGTCTGTCATCTTGGCCCAGTGTAAAAAGAAACACCTGAAAATGCCATCCATTGAGCCAAAAAATGCGAGATTTCACATAATATTTACATCATTACATTGTACAAAGTATCGGATATAAAAGCTTTCAACCAAAATTAATCTCTCCATGCTTCTTATGTAGTTTTCTGTATTTCTTTCAAATTTGAAGTAAATCCATTGAGCGGTTCAAAAGTTGTAGCCATTATATGTACATGACGGTCATTTCCTAGTCCGTCATGCCATATTTAGCCTAAGTTAGTTTTTTGAAACTCGATATTTTCCCAAATATTGCATTTGATGAGCTAAAATATTATGTAATAAGGAAGTGATTCAGAGTGAATCTTTGAAGTGATTTTGTAATTACATGCTGTCAAAATAGACAATTCGTTGAGTTTTGACATGTTTTTAATATATTTTTTCCCATTTTGAAGCGGTTGTAGTTTTGCTGATTTTGTAGTCACAGCCTAGCTGTTTCAGAAATACAATCTATATAATAGGTTGTATATGCTTAATTAACATTGACTACATAATCCGTTTTATTCATTAAGTTTTCCAGGCTGAAGATGGTAGTTTAGTACAAGGACAACCTCCCCAATTTTCTCCATAAAATTGAAACCTCATTATCGCCAAAACTGTTAATAATAGAACCTCAAAAATTGTTTTAAATCTGTCATATAGTAGAATCATAATAAATAATAATTTTCTATTCAATAGTGAGTTTTCAATTTTTGCTGCCACTACCTGGTAGAAAAGAAAGAGTATTGTGGGATGGTACTCGCTGTACTTGTAGAGAGAGTGCTTGAGACAGAGGGGACACGAAGAGGCAAGCAGCACACCCACAACGCGACTGCGTAACACTCCTCTTTATTCAGGGGACAAATAATAAAAGGTAGGCGGTTTCCCACGTTCCAGGAACACTATAAAGGGGGGCGAGGAGGACAAGCTCCAAAGTGTTCAGTTCTTCTAAAGTTCACGTCACAGGTCTCCAACAGTTCTGGTCGTAAGTAGAATTGCTGGTCTCTAATGGAGTTGCTGAACTCTGCCTGAGTCCGAGAACGTAGGCTGTAGAATCAGGAGGGCGGCGAGGAGGTGAGGCTTGGGAGGTGCCCGAGGAAGGAGTGCGTCGTCGTCAGGAACGGGTGGGAGTTGTATAGAATTGGCAGACATTGCCTAGACAACCCGGTTGCGTTGACAGTAAAACAGAGTTGTCCAGGTGTCTCCCAGGAGTTCTATGACGCAGATAGCGCTGTAGGAGGCCCAGGTTAGTCAGCAGTTATTTTTGCTAGGTATGATCATTAATGCGGTTCACGCATCACATAAATAGACCGACGCCAGAAGGTCTACAAATTGGGTGAAAGTTTTGATATAGTCTTACAGTCATTGACTTTGGTCTACAGTTATTGACTTTGGAGGCTTCGATGCCGTATTACTCTGACTTCGTGCTTAATCAAGTACAAGGGGGAATGTGCTCGTGATTTACCTTCTGGATGACGCTTAACGCTTGGTCAGACAGAGGCCGAAACGCTGATGTTTTTAGGAATCATGGAATGTAAAGGTATACGACGCTACGTTGAACACAGCAGCGTCGACACGAGTTTGTGATCGTAAAGTTACGTGTAATAAGTGCACAAGTAGGTCGATGAGGAGGAAGGGGAGGAGGTCAATGAGGAGGAAGAAGAGGAGGTCGATGAGGAGGAGTAGGAGGACGAGGAGGAGGAAAATGACGAGGGGGAGGAAGAGGAGGAGGTGGAGCAAAAGGACGAGGAGGAGGAGGAGAAGGAGGAGGGGAAGGAGGAGGAGGAGGAGGAGGAGGAGGAGGAGGAGGAGGAGGAGGAGGAGGAGGAGGAGGAGGAGGAGGAGCGAGGAGGGGGGGAGGAGAATGGAGGAAGAAGGGAGGAGGAGAGAGGAGAAAGGAGGAGGAGAGAGGAAAAAGGAGGAGGAGGAGGATGAAAAGGAGGAGGAGAGGAGGAGAAGGAGGAAGAAGGAGGGGAGAGGAGGAGGAGGAGGAGGAGGAGGAGGAGGAGGACGAGGTGGGGGTTAGGATGGAGGAGGAGAAGGAGGTAGAGAGGAGGAGGAGGAGGAGAGGAGTCAGGAGTGAGGAGGAGCGGAGCAGGAGCAGGAGAAGCAGGAGAGGAGGGAGAGGGAGGAGGAGGAGGGGAGGAGAGGAGGAGGAGGAGGAGGAGGAGAGGAGGAGGAGGAGAGGAGAGGAGAGGAGGAGAGGAGGAGGAGAGAAGGAGGAGGAGGAGGAGGAGGAGGAGGAGCAGGAGGAGGAGGAAGGGGGAGGAGGGGAGGACGGGGGAGGAGGAGGGCGGGGGAGGAGGAGGAGGAGGGAGGAGAGGAGGAGGAGGAGAGGAGGAAGGAGGAGGAGGAGGAGAGAGGAGGAAGAGGAGGGAGGAGGGGAGGAGGGGAGGAGAGGAGGGGAGGAGGAGGAGGAAGAGGAAGCGGAGGAGGGAGGAGGAGGAGGGGATGAGAGGGAGGAGGAGAGAGGGAGGAGAGGAGGAGGAGGAGGAGAGGAGGACGGAGGAGGAGGAGGGAGGAGGAGAGAGAGGAGGAGGGGGGAGGAGAGGGGAGGAGGGAGGCGGAGGAGGAGGGGAGAGGAGGAGGAGGAGGGGGGAGGGAGGAGGAGGGAGGAAGGAGGAGGAGAGAGGAGGGGGAAGGAGAAGGAGGAGGAGGGGAGGGAGAGCGGGAGGCGGAGGACAGGAGGAGGAGGCGAGGACGAGGAGGAGGAGAAGGAGGAGGAGGTGAAGGACGAGAAGGAGGAGGACGACGAGAAGGAGGACAAGGAGGACGAGAAGGAGGGAGGAGGAGGAGGAGGAGGAGGAGGGAAGAGGAGGGAAGAGAATGAGGAGGAAGAGAGAGGAGGAGGAGGGAGGAGAGAAGTTGTGAAGTGAACTGCGTCTACGAGTTGGTGGCAAGACTGGTGTGTTGTTTGTACGTTGCCCCCTCCCCCACCTACACCGCTCCACAGGCCGCAGCCGCTCACAAGACTTGAGCAGATGGTGGGATGACATTTGCTGTGAAATGGGTCACACAGGTAAGCATGCATTCTAAAGGCTGTTGGATATTTCTCTGGAGAGGACACGATTTACCATATTTTATGAAGACATAAACAGTGTTCCTGAGATAGATTGCAATTCTCATTTGCTTCATTCGTGTGAAAATCTGGAATTCTGTTTCACCTGAAGCAACTGGGAAATCTGGTCTGTACTAGTATGAATCGGAGTTGTTCTAGAGTTCTAGCCACCAGAAAGGATGGTTAAATTCATTCCTGTCATTTGTTATCCATGTGAGATCTAGGAGCACAATGCAGAACACCAAGTAAACAGTGAAGTTCGATAGACATCAAACTGCAGAGGAGAGCTCTTCCTTGAAGGCTGTTTGCACTGTGTTCTCATCGTCTTGTAGAGACTTCCTGTTGTGCTGAGACGAATTCAGCAGCGGAAAAATATCCTTTGATCCTTGTATGCGTTTTAATTTCATGAACATTTCACTTTTCCATAATTTGCTTTTCCTGGGGGGAAAATTACCTCCAGCCGCCTCAGGCTGGGAGTGTTTGGGAAGTTTTGCCTTCAAGGAAACGCTCTCCTCTGAGTCTAGAGGTAGGTGTGCTGTGGTGCAGTGCCACTCACCTGCTGACCGCTGTGACGAAGGCCTGGTGGCTGTCTGGCTGGGCTTCCCACACCAGGGGGTCTGGCCGTGAGGACAGCTGCTGTAGCCACGCCTCGTAGTCTGCCGCTTCTCTGCCGCACAGGATCGCAACGTCAGGGTTGTCTCGAAAAAACTGCAGCGGAAAAAGAGAGAAAGTCTACTCGTTGTTGAAAACAAACTCTGTGGCAAACACAGTCCGGAAAATTGAGCGGAGGGAGAGGGGTGCGGGTGTGTGGGGAACGGGTGTGTGTGATGGGGGGGGTGGGGGTGGGGGTGGGTGGGGGGACAGGGAAGCCAAAATGAAAAAAGACAAAAGCATTTCTGACAAAATCGTCTTATCTTAAATGAACGCAATGGTGCAAGGTCAGGACAGTGGAAACAACATAAAACTGCTCTGCTGGTCAAGTAACTTCCTTATGCGCATCAATCATTTCTCATAAGAGATAAAAACTGCATTAAGCACTTGGTGGTGTTAAGTTGCGTGTATGACAAAGATAAGGATGAAATAGAATGATCAAAGCGCTTCCAAAAAATTAAATCAAAATCCGCGTTAGGCGGAACTTTTAGAGTCGAAAATGTGCGCTTGTGATAGTTTTATCACCTTTATTTATCCTTGTCTTTGTAATAAAAATTATTCTTTAAAAACCTTCCTGTGCTCTGCTGCCTACACAGTCGGCCAAGTTACAGAAGAAGCGCCAAAGGCAAGAGCGGCTGCCAGGGAGAGTGCTTACCCTGACGCGCTGCCGGACGTCTTGTGGGTCTGTGCCCTGCAGGTTGGGCAAGGCCACCAGCAGACTGGGCGGACGTGCCAGCAGTCCTTGCAGCTCTGACGTCACGGCCTCTCTGGCTTTTATCAACTGGTCTGCCGCCTTCACCAGTGTGGAGTGACCTCTAGGGGCTGCTGCGGTGCCGATGTCCTCTATGGCTTTGATTTCCATGATGAGGATGCCAAGCATTTCGTGGAAGACAATGACGTCTTTCTCACACCCTTGGAGCTGCAAGCTGGTGAAGATGAAGACAGGAGGGTCTCCAGGGCGGGCTTTCTTCTGCAGCTGTTCGTACAGCATGGTGACCACGCGTATCTCGGCCTCCTCCCCCTTCAGTTTGTCCTGGCCGCTGGCCATTTTTGCTGGGTCCGCTGCCATGGCGTGTTCCTGGTCAAGGCGAGGCATCAGTGGATCTTGAGGAGTCTTTGTCCGGGTTTCCTTGAAAACCTTGACCCTGGACTTGATGATGTCAGGCATGACGTAGACGGTTCCTTCCTTGTATGAAGAGTCAAATTCAACTGTCTGACCCTGAAGAAAAAAAAACCCACAATATTTCTCAAATCGAAGAGTCTGCAATCGACGAATAAATAGTTCTTTATACACAATTGGGAAAGGTGTGAGGGGGGGGGGGTGCAGTGGGGGTAGAGAAGAGGAAACGATTCCTGCTGTATTTGTTGTTCTTCATTTGATACCATTTCTCTGTTGGTGACTTCAGGGAAATTTCATGACACAAAGTCATAATTCGGTAATGTCCTAGCCGCCCCTGCCATACACAGTGGAAATACACGCACACTCGGTGCAAACACAGACGCTGTCACTTATCAGTCAGCCCGCGGTCTCCACACAACCAGTGTGTGTGGCAGTCAGCAAACGCTGCAGGCTGGCCCTTGCTTTAGTCTGACATCCACACCTTGCTGTCTGCGCCTTCATTCCCTCCTTCATTCCCACGTCTACATCATGCCCTGGTCTGCTTTCGTCCGCTACGCGTGTCTTCTCTACCAAACATGCATCACAGTTCTGTGTACGTCTTTCAGGCGAAGTGGCAGCCACGTAGTCATACAGTACTCCTGGCTTGACAGCTTTGTAAAGTTTTGCCTGGAACTCGCGGAGGAAAGAGAGCTGATCATCTGGCTTCATTTTCTAGGAAACCTATTTTACACCTGTGAGCAGGAGGCACATCTGCGCTGATTTACCAGTGGAAACATTGTACCTGGAGTGAAACTCGTCCAACAGTGACGTCATTCCTCCCTTCTGGGCACAAAGAAAGTGCTACAACCGGAAGCTAGGTTATTGAAATATCGAGACAATGTGGGAGGTTATACTGGGCGCAACACCTTGTGTCGTTAGCTTTGTTCACCGTCTACGGAAGTTGTGTTAAAAGCAGAAAGACAAAACATATTTACAGGAACTTCCCAACCCTTCAAACTTCTTTAGAAAGAGATTGCGGTCATGACGTGATCCCAGCCAGAGGTGGCAGCAACACATGGACTGGACACCTTCCTCACGTACACAAGGACTGGACACCTCACGTACACAGGGGATGGACATCCTCACGTACACAGGGCCTGGGACACCTTACTCACGTACACAGGAAATGGACACCTTCCTCACGTGCTATCATAGATGGACACCTACACGTACACAGAATGCAACAACACTCACGTAACAGGGAATGAATAACACTTCACGTACACAGGGACGAGGACCACCTCAGTACAGAGGGACGGGGCACACTCACGTATACAGGAACTGGACGACCTAGTCCTCACGTGCACAATAGAC
>JAWQFJ010012257.1:0-7500 GCA_034096865.1 Theodoxus fluviatilis
AGGTGTTGTGATGTTGGCCGTTCGTACCCGCCGTTGCATAGGTTGTTTATTGTCACTTTCATTCGTTCAACTTCGTTGTGTAGCTCGATATTTCTGGCTTGCAGAGTAGCACAGCAGGATCTCCATTGCCTCTCTGTCTCTTGGATCGCTGTCCATATTTGTTCTTGCTGGTACCTTATCCAATTGATGTAGCCGTTTACGTTCGCGATATCTTCACAAAGTCTGTTTAGGCCGCTACCTATATTTTCTACTTTGTTGGAGAGGTTTGAGTTCATGTGGATAACCTCGTGCCTCAGCAGACTTAGATTCTCCAGCACATGTAATTCATTATTTGATTCAGGTGTATCAGAGTTGATGCATTCATAAGTGCTAGGACCGGGATTGGGAGACACGTCGCCTGCCAGAAGTATACGGGCTGAAATGTCGTGCAGATTGCCAGGGGAAGGGCGAGGGCTTGTGACACACAGCAGCAACAGCGACGTGAATAGTATTCCCCCTAAAAGAATCACTTTGGATGTGCTCACTGATAGGCCCACGTGATACCCATATTCGCACGAAGTGTGCAACTGGAATGTGCACGGGTTTTCCCATCTCTCGCTGCTGTCTACTCTCTTTGATCTCCTAACACACCAGCGACCATAGTGAGCACCAATTCGCAGCCTATAAACATCTAGTTCAACCCCCATACTTGATATGTAGAGCAGTTGTCAGAGTATCTATTTGGAAATAGTATATACGTGCTTCAGTCAAGGTACATATATCTTATATTGTCAAATCACTATTTAGTAATGGTGGAGATTCGTACAATGCAATCACAGCCATCACAGCACCAAACGCCAGCGCAAGTCACATGCAGCCACATCCCCCCGCGTTCACAAACGTGGTCCGGTACAAATGTCACAGAATGCCCAACACCCACAGCAGGCACAGTACCTTCCAGAATCGCTTAACCTACTGAGGCTCTGGGCTTCAATGCAAGGGCATTTCACAAATCTAGGTTGAGCTTGCATATTTTAAAACAAGCGGCCGAATGGTCCCGGTTCGAACGGTGATAGTGAGTGCACTCACGTCAATGAATCGAGCACGACGATCAATTCATATAAAGACTTCAAAATACTTTCGAAAAGAAGGCACTTACTTAAGTTTGATATTCTGACGGAGCAGCAGAGCACGGACTGTGTAGCCGAGACACAAATGAATCGGTAGTCCGTAAGGAGCGTCCCGCTCATATCGCGCTTCAAAGGAGCGCGGACTTCAAAAGGTTTCCTTCAGCAAATAACACAAAATTTCCACAAAGCTGGTGAATGAGTCCACAGATACTCCGATGCCACTAGTCCTAGGGCACACAAACACACACAGCCAGAACACAAACCGGCCTTTCCCAATCGCCTCAAGGCAAGCTTTAGCCACAGCTGACTGGAGCGCGTTCGCGGCACGTCCGCACCGTCCGGCTGCCACAGGTGATGAGAGAGAGAGAGAGAGAGAGAGAGAGAGAGAGAGAGAGAGAGAGAGAGAGAGAGAGAGAGATAGAGGGAGGGAGAGAGAGAGAGAGAGGGAGAGAGAGAGAGAGAGAGAGACAGACAGACAGACAGACAGACAGACAGACAGACAGACAGACAGACAGACAGACAGACAGTACACAGACAGACAGACAGGGACACAGACAGACAGACAGAGACAGACAGACAGATACAGACAGACAGAGACAGACAGACAGAGACAGACAGACAGAGACAGACAGAGACAGACAGAGACAGACAGACAGACAGAGATAGACAGAGACAGACAGACTGAGACAGACAGACACAGACAGACAGAGAGAGAGAGAGACAGACAGACAGACAGAGAGACAGGCAGACAGACAGACAGACAGACAGAGAGAGAGAGAGAGAGAGAGAGAGAGAGAGAGAGAGAGAGATTGATTGCTTTATTGCGGCCGACGACCCGTCATAGTAGTATACAATGTATGTACATATTCTAAAACACCATAGTGATATATAATAATCAACATACATAATACACGAATAGAATAGAACGAGTTATAGGCTTTAAGACATCGCAACACTAAAGACATGAATCACCGCTGTGCCCGAAGAAACAATATCGTTCATTTGCACTTTTCCTTAGCAGTCATATTCATCCCTTGATTAGGCTACCTCCTAAAAATGTGTCATGAATGCATGTACAACTTAAAATTCCTATTTCCCATGAGGAAGAAAACTGTTTATATCTCATGCATCGTATCCGATATAAAACCGTAGAATTGGCCTTTACCAGTCATGTTTTGTTCCACCTCTTATGTACACGGTTAGGTGGTTATCATCAGCTAACGTATGGACATTGTCATGAATAACAGGTAATGCTTACTTTATGTCAACTGTCTGATTTCGCAATCTAAGAGCATAGTAAATGTACATTGCCACATCTCTGGTTTTATCTGCGCCTTGTCCGTCTAACAAGTATGTACACCCCACTCGATGGATGCTGATATATTTCGCGATGTATTTTGCTCTCAGAGCATCATACATCGGACAGCAAACTAAAAAATGTTCTTCATTTTCCGATTGATTGACACAAAATGGACAGGAAACGTTATCGTTAGCTCCAAAGTGTCTTTCATTGATATGTAAGTTGTTGATTCCTAATCTGAATCTTATCAAAACATCTCTGAATTTCTTAATTTTAATATCGTTAAGATAACTTTCGCAGCCATGTGCACTTTTAAAAGTCCTATACGTTGCAAAGCGCTCACTGCTACAGAGTTTCTCGTTCCACTGCTGCCTAAAACAATCTCGTAATCTTTGTTGGAATGCCCTCAAAAAACCCTTCTCATTTGAGCACCCCCCATTTATCCACACAAAGTTGTAGCCCAACCTTGTTAGACATTCCTGTACAGCTTTGGCCCAGTTTAGTTCCGCTGGCAGACTGATACTGCACAGCATTCGAAAGGCTTGCTTGGGGAGTCTGTCCAACGACATTTTGCCCAGCTTTAGCCAATACTTTATTGCCCTGGACACTGCGTTGGCAACAAGGGGGTACCTACCAGTCTCGCCATATATAAAAGTGCTGGGCGTTCGAACATCTAGATTTAAAAATCTTTTACACGCGAACATGTGCACCTTTTCTGTATCGCTCCGTCCCGATAGTCCCCATATCTCCGAGCCGTACAAGAGCGCTGGAGCTACCTGGGCATCAAAGAGCTTGAAGAAGACAGAAGTGTTCAGGGTGTGCAGACCCCTCATAGTCTTCAGCAACTGTACCACTTTCTGTTTTGTGTTTACCATCTGATGTTCCATTGCCACAGTATTTGACAACTTGGTAGAAAACATGTAGCCCAGATATTTGTAGCGATTGACTACCTCCAGTTGCGTTCCATCTAGGACCCATTTTTCATTATTCCCCAGATGGCCTCCTCGTCGGAAGACCATGACTTTGGTTTTACCGATGTTTACAGTCAGTCCCAGTTTTTTGGAAATAGCATCCAAATTGTTAATCTGGTTTTGTAAACCAAATGGAGTAGTTGACAGGAGCACAATATCGTCTGCGAACAAGAGCAAGAACATTTCCCTTGCGCCTGGCATTAGCTGTACCCCATGGCGTCCATGTTCACGCACATATGTAGCAGCATAAGAAATGTACAGGGAAAATATTATCGGTGACTCGCTGGCCCCCTGTCTTACTCCAACAGGACATTCAAACAATTCCGAATGTAATGAGTTCCATCTAACACAGGCCTGGACTTGAGAGTAGACAGCTTTAAACATACTGATAAACTTGGCTGACACTCCCATTTTTGACAATACATTCCACAGGCAGGCTCTGTCCACTGAGTCAAATGCCCTCCTGAAGTCGATGAAGGCTGCATAAAGTTTGCCCCTGCCCCCACCGTAGACATGCCTAACCACTGCAGAATGCAGAGTAAAGATGTGATCTATTGTGGAATACTCTGAGCGGAAGCCTGCCTGCTCAGAACAAATCTTATCGTTCTCTTCTGCCCAAATTTTCAGACGTTCAGTTAAAATGGATAAAACCAGTTTGCTCACAATGGGAAGCAGAGAGATGAGAGAGAGAGAGAGAGAGAGAGAGAGAGAGAGAGAGAGAGAGAGAGAACCAGACCAGACACACATAATTATGTTTGTAGATGCCAACCGTCACGGCGGCCTCTCGCATGAACTGCTTGGCGCCGTCGTCCCAGATGGCGGGGACAGTGAGGACCCAGGTGACGTCAGACTCCTGCACCGCTTGCTCTGTACCCGTCTGCAGCAGCTCTCGCAGAGCGTGGTCCTTCAGGTGCCGAATGGCGGCACTGAACACGTCAGAGGCCTTCATGGACTTCTTCTTGGTCTTGTCCAGTAGCACCTTGTCCCTGCTCAGAGTCTGAAAATACAACAGTAAGAGAGAGAGAGAGAGAGAGAGAGAGAGAGAGAGAGACAGAGAGAGAGAGAGAGAGAGAGAGAGAGAGAGAGAGAGAGAGACTTTGACTTTGAAGCTTTATTCGTTAGGCCTGCGGCCCATAAACGAAAAAGGGTGCAAAATCAACATGGGAATTGACACGAAACAATCATAGTGAAACACTGAGTACAAAACAATATAATTTAATGGCAACGGTCTGTGAAACAAATTTATAGAACAATTTTATACGAACAGAATCTTATTAACGAATTAGTCATCTACAGGTTCCCTGTGCGTGTGCGCGCACGAGATTAAAGTAAGTGGCCCATCGCAAGAAAGACAAGAACATCACTGGTTTCTTTCTTTTTTTCGTTTCACATTTCCTTAAGGCCGTCACCCAGTACAAGGAGGGATAAATGACAAAATCAACATTCAAACCAGTTCAAAATACAGTGCACGTTTAGGTTTGGAATCAAATTAACAAATCATAACCTCAAAACAAACTGACAAACACGCACGCCCACACACGCACGCCCACCCCACCCCCCACACACACACCACAAACACACACACGCACGCCCATACACGCTAGTGAGCATGTGCACGTCCCCTCGCGAACAAGAGACTAAAGAAAAGGAAATTACTATGTAAGAGAGAGAGATAGAGAGAGAGAGATATAGAGAGAGAGAGAGAGAATAGACAGGCAGGCAGACAGACAGACAGACAGACAGACAGACAGACAGACAGACAGACAGACAGACAGACAGACAGACAGACAGACAGACAGACAGACAGACAGACAGACAGACAGACTGACAGACAGACTGACAGACAGAGAAAGCTACAGATACAGATAAAAACATAGAGAAGGGACAGAAAGTTAAATGCGTAACCTTTCACAAATAAAACGGTAACGAAGGAAGGTCTTTGCACGTATGGTGAAGTCATTTATGAGGGCCGATGCATACTGCTCCGTTCTGTGACCGCTCCTTGGCCTCTGAGAGTCTAGAAATTACCAGACACAGAACTGGTTCTGCGCATGCTCCAACACCCACAGCACTCTTCAAGACAACAGCGCTATCACTCCATCTTCAAGAGAGGGACAGACCACACGCCTTTTCCCTCCTAGCGAGTATGCACTTATTCTTTCGTTCTCTTCCCCATATCCCTCCAGCAGTCTACGTATCTAAACAATGTTCTCGTTTATTGCACAGATTATTTCCTCATTGTTAATTTCTCATGTAACGTCTCCTGTGCTTTTGTAAATTAGGCTTACTTTTCATAGACATGTGTTTACTGCATTGCATCTGATGTGAACTTGCAGATACACTTTTCTTTATACGTTTGTTGCGATGTACATTGTAAATATTTTCCGGTCTGGAGCTGTGCATAACTAACGTTTCCATTGGAAATATCAACCTATCGTCAACTGCGACTTGTAAACCTCCAAACAGTTACCTCTTAATATCATATCCTCGAGCTAATCACTTTACTAAAACCCCCATTTCCATGTACCACATAGACAATCGCCTTTGTCAAGAGTCCCCAGTGACTCTGGGATGGAGGAGCCACGCTGTTTCCCACTGAGATTTTTACTTGTGAACACTTGTGTCCCGGGGCGGCCCTGGTATCCCCCAAATGGAGCTGAACTTGCTCGCCTCACTCATCACCACATTGAACTGATTCACTGCTGTAGCTTTCAGAACTGAGAACTGAGGCTCGGCTGTAGCCGTTCGCGTATGCAAATTTGTTTCTTGCCTTCTGTTTTGCTTGCCCATTGATACTAGTTAGTGGCGTCCCTCTTAAGAAAAGGAATCATCCCAGTTAAGCTAAACGGCCACAGGCGCAGTGAGAAAAGCGACAGAAGAGAGCGACAAATGAACATTCCCTGAAAAGATAGGGCACCTACCCTTTGAGAGTGAAGCTCCATCTTGAAGCGGTCAAACATGAACCACTTGGTGGCGTCCTCCATTTTCATCTTGGCATACTTTTCCTCGGCCTCGTAGCCGAAGGAGTCAAACTCCTGGTTGGGGTTGAAGAGAATGGCCGTGGGCACCTTGGCAGCCTGGGACTTCTGATCCTCGCTCCGGATGTTGAGGCACTGGACCCGGAGATTGTCTTCTTCAAAGTCGGACCTGTAGGAGAAGGCGAAGCCCGAGTAGGTGGTTCCCAAGTCGATGGCCACAACCAGCAGCGGCTCAGAGGTCCTGGACTGCAAAGCTGTAGTTGATGCTCGCTCAGAGCGGACAGACGGACGCGTGGTCAGACTAGACAGTTCCCTAGAGAGGGACGTTTCATCCTTGGACAGAGAACTCATTGGATCACGTGAAGGGGTGGCCTCCTTCATAGCAGACCTTTTTCTTGCAGACGAAGAAGAGGAGGCCGTGGCTGCAGGTCGACAGCTGGAAACGGATGTTCCTTGGCCGATTGTTCTAACTGTTTCCGATCGACTTCCGGAAGTGACAAGGGGAGGGGACTCACCTCTGTGTAGAGGCTGTCTCGATTCCTGCAGGAAGAAAAAAGTCACAACTTAATTACTCCTTATGACAATTAATCGACTCCAGAAGCGGAGAATAACGATTTATTTGTTGAAGTTTCTCAATAAAAAGGATTGCAGCCAAACCGTCCAATGTGTGGTGTTATGTATAATTTTGTATGAAGTATGTGTGCTGAATTTTGTGTAGCACCATGCTCATGCCCAGAGGTACGCTCTAGGTGCTTGTCACAGCAGCAATTTGGAAAAGTAGGTCTTCAAGCCAGCCTTGAGGTCTATAAGAATGGATCTGTTATAAAGGTGCTGGAATGTACTATAACATCGTGGTATCCTCGAGATTATACGCCAGACATCTCCACAAGGTCGTTGTCTAGTTATGTTATGTAGCCAGGGCGCGGCCGCCTTTTGATGTGTCACGTGGCTTCGTTCCCGCAGCTTGGAGGCGATCTGGTCTGTTCTCGTTATTTCTCGATGATTCTAGAAAGCATCCAAAAGGTATATAAAGCAGGGCAGCGTGACAGAGAGAAACAGTGAGAGCCTAAGAAGATGGACGAGTGCGAAAAGTTTTCCCACAAGGAGTGATCAAGTCCTCTAAGTGTTTTCATGCCTTAGGG
>JAWQFJ010012257.1:15000-22500 GCA_034096865.1 Theodoxus fluviatilis
GGTACAGTGTGTCAATGTGCCTCGCCAGTTAAGTTTAACTTTAAAAGTGCAGTCATCTTAAAAGGCGATTCAATGACCATGTCACCACTATGATTGTGAACAGCGTACCTGTTCCTCTCTGCTAACGTGAGTTCCATAGTTCATCACCATACACGTGTTCGTGGCTTTGTGTGAATTTGATGGCAAACTAAGAGTTAAAAGTTTTAATCGACTAACCACTATTACTACTACTACTACTGCTACACTCATGTGCAAACAAAAGTGTCATCTGCAAACATCAGTGGATCAGGATACAACAATAAATATCGAGCCATTTTTTCACGTCTGGACAAGGAGTGTCTATAATCTTGCTCTAGAATTCACGATCAGACATCCAGCAGTCGCAAGTCGCCATGTTCGAAATCAGAAACCCCGCACCACCATTGCAGTTCTGGGCTTACCTCCTGAAGCTGAACAGTTTCCTCCATGTCCCTTTTATCCTTTTGACTCCGCCTTAAGTTAAGTGTCGTAGAAAACTCGTGGTTGACGGGTGATTGAGTGGGTCTGGCACTTTTCCTGTAGAGGGTCTCCTGCAGTGCTCTGGCACTCCATTCAGCGTGGCTGAGACTAGTGAATATAGTCTGTGTTCAGAATGCTGGCACTCCTGCCCAGCCAAGATGGTGGATGTAGAGGAAAGAATATTTTTATTTCTCTTGCTTCTGCCCTGCTCCCCTAAGGTGGATTCCTAGGCACGCATACCTGATCTCGAATTTCATGTTACGTGTGGACAGTGATACCACATGCGCAGTGTCAGGCGTGGATATCAGTGCGTGCGTATGTGTGTTTGCGTGTGTGTGTGTGTGTGTGTGTGTGTGTGTGTGTGTGTGTGTGTGTGTGTGTGTGTGTGTATGAATGTGTCTGTGTGTGTATATACGGGCTGTGTGCGAGGATATGTCTTTTGTGTGTGTGCGCGCACGTGTGCATGTGTGTGTCTGCGCACATGCACGCGTGTATGTTTGTAGTGTGTATGTGTGCGCGCGTGTGTGTGTATATGTGTGCGTGTGTGTGTATGCGTGTGTGTGTGTGTGCCTGTATATGTGTGTGTATGTGTGTGCGTGTGTGTGTGTGCGTGTGTGTGTGTGCGTGTGTGTGTGTGCCTGTATATGCGTGTGTATGTGTGTGCGTGTGTGTGTGCGTGTGTGTGTGTGCGTGTGTGTGTATGCGTGCGTGTGTGTGTATGCGTGCGTGAATGTGTGTATGTATGAACGTGTTTGTGTTTGTGTTTGTCCGTTTGTCTGTTTGCGTGCGTACTTATGTGTGCTTGCGTGCGTACTTGTATGTATGCGTCTGTGTGCACGGGCGCATTCATGTTTGTGAGTGTTTATGTGTTGTAAGTGTTTATGTGTCTGTGTGTCTGTGTTTGTATCTGTGTGCGTGTGTGTGTGTGTATGTGTGTGTTTGTGTGTGTGTGTGTGTGTGTGTGTGTGTGTGTGTGAGTGAGTGTGTGCGTATGTGTGTGTGTATACCTCTGTGTGTGTGTGTGAGAGTGTACCTCTGTGTGTGTGTGTGTGTGTGTGTGTGTGTGTGTGTGTGTGTGTGTGTGTGTGTGTATATACATGCGTTCACAAATGTGTATCTGTTTATGCGAGTGCGCGCATGTGTATCTGCATGTGTGATGTGTGTGTGTGGGTGCATGAGTGCGTGTGTGCGTGCGCGTGTGAAAATGTATATGCGCGCGTGTATGTGTATGTGTGTGTATGCGTACGTTTGTATGTGCTTGTGCGTGTGCATACATACCTGCGGGTGTGAGTCTGTGTGTATGTGTGTATGTGTGTGCATACGTGCCTTGTTGTGTATGTGTTCGTGAGTGTGTGTGTGTGTGTGTGTATGTGTTCCTATAAGCACAGTTTTTCTGTCTCCGCACTGCTCAATCACGCTAAATCAACATATGGTGGAAGATCGGCTTAGCCACAAGGCGCCAGTATCAAGTTCCTTTACAATCACGAGTTCAACAATTCCCAAGGTCTGTGTGCCTGGCCGTATATCTGTGTGCCTGTGCATATGTCCGTCTGTGTGCCTGTCTATGTGGCTGTCTGTGTATCTGTCTGTTCTTGTTTATATTGCGTGTCTGCGTGAGCGCGCGCGTGTGTGGGGGTGGGGTGGGGGGGTGTGGGGGGTGGGGGTGTAACTGCCTCTGAATACGTGTGTATGTGGTGTGTGTTTGTGTGTTTGTGTTTGCGTGTATGTGTATCTATGCGTGTCTGTGTGTGTGTGTGTGATTGTCTCCGTGTGTGTGTATGTGTGTATGTGTGTGTGTGTGTGTAAAATTGTCTCCGTGTGTGTGTAATTGTCTCCGTGTGTGTGTGAGTGCGTGTCTTTGTGGGTGTATTTTGTGTGGATGTGTGTTTGTCCGTGCGTGCGCTTGCATGCGTGTGTGTGTGCGCGCGTGTATGCGTGTGTGTGTCTCTGAGTGAGAGAGAGAGAGAGATAGGCGAGTACAAATTGCTCGCACACTTGACAGCTCGACGGGGATTCAAGTCGTCCTAGCACACTCTAATCTTGCTTGGACCGCATTCCGACATGACCACGTGATCATACCTGCACATGTCCCGACACCAGGTCAAGGTCAAACGAGGCGAGGACAAACACGGCAGAGGAGACTTCTCGACAGAGTGCGCGACAGAGTCCACCAAACCGGTCGAGCTCACACAGACTTCACAACGACCGACCTGGCTGCAAACGAGAGTTTATTTCGTAATCAGCGAAGCGGATCTATTTGGAACGAGGGTCGCAGCCATGGGAGACAAACTTACTCTCCCCATTGCGGCCCTACCCCAGGACACCGTGGCCAGTGTGACTGGAGCCAACACAGGTGAATTTGTGACTGGAGCCAACACAGGTGAGTTTGTGACTGGAGCCAACACAGGTGAGTTTGTGACTGGAGCCAACACAGGTGAGTTTGTGACTGGAGCTAACACAGGTGAGTTTGTGACTGGAGCCAACACAGGTGAGTTTGTGACTGGAGCTAACATAGATAAGTTTGTGACTGGAGCCAACACAGGTGAGTTTGTGACTGGAGCCAACACAGGTGAGTTCATGACTGGAGCTAACACAGGTGAATTTGTGACTGGAGCTAACATATGTGAGTTCATGACTGGAGCTAACACAGGTGAGTTTGTGACTGGAGCCAACACAGGTGAGTTCATGGCTGGAGCTAACCCAGGTGAATTTGTGACTGGAGCCAACACATGTGAGTTTGTGACTGGAGCCAACACAGGTGAGTTCATGGCTGGAGCTAACACAGGTGAGTTTGTGACTGGAGCCAACACAGGTGAGTTAATGGCTGAAGCTAACCCAGGTGAATTTGTGACTGGAGCCAACACAGGTGAGTTTGAGACTGGAGCCAACACAGGTGAGTTCATGACTGGAGCTAACATAGGTAAGTTTGATATGCTGCTTTCAGCCTGTCCCCCAGTTATCCCGTTTCCCTAGTGGAGAAGCCCTCTCGTAATTGTATGATTGGCTCACCTCACACAGAGGTGCTTTGACTGGAGAAGACTGTGTAGTGACTGGTATTTGTGGGAGTCCGTGAAAGGAAAAAGGTTTCCCCGTTAAACTAAGACTTGTTTGCTGCTGATTGATGCACGTGTGTATGTGTATGCATGCGTGTGTGTGTGTTTGTGTGTATATGTGTGTATATGTGTGTATGTGTGTATATGTGTTTATATGTGTATATGTGTGTTTCTATGTGTGTGTGTGTGTGTGTGTGTGTGTGTGTGAGAGAGAGAGAGAGAGAGAGAGAGAGAGAGAGAGAGAGAGAGAGAGAGAGAGAGAGAGAGAGAGAGAACTCGAACACGAAATATTTTATTGTTAGGCCACCAACCCGTACAACAATGATTATTTGTTTCATGACTCATTTGAATTAGGATTATTATCTTTTTCTCTCTTTTTGAAAGCAAAATACAAATATGCTGCCAAGTTTCTAATCACAGCTTCATCCTGCGACGATAAAATACCCACCAGGTCATCGGTATCATTGTTGTGTCTAGAACTTATGTATCTATTTCTCAGATCTGCAAAATGAGGACATTTGAACAAAAAGTGTATCTCATTTTCCGTCTCTTGATGACATGATGGACAAATAGCAGGACTGTCAGTACAGTAACGTAACCTATGGCACAATAAGTCACTTATTCCTAATCTAAAACGAGTGATCATCTCTCTAAAACCTTTTTATCTACACTGCATAAACATCTTTCCAACTCTCTCGATTTCTTAAATAGGCGATACACAGAAAACCGATCACTATCCACCAGTTTTTTCCCCATGCCTCATTAAATTTGACAATCAATCTTTTACTCAGTGTCTTGACGAAACTTCGTTCTTCTGAGACATGTTGTTTAGTCCATTGTTCTTCAAAGCCATATTCAATTAAAAGACGTCTTACTTTTGTTGAACAGTTATTGCTATGAACTTGTTTAACCATCATGTTGTATGCTAATTTGGGCAATCTGGAATCTTCCATTTTCAACTGTTTCAGCAAATATTTCATTGATCTCAATTTCGCATTGATATGCAGGGGATACCTTCCAGTCTCCCCATATACCATGGTATTTGGCGTCTTGATACTCACATTTAAGACCATTTTCAAGGCATACATATGTACATTTTCAATCACTTTACAGTCTCCTAGACCCCATATCTCAGCATGTCTACTCTGCAGCTCTGCAGTCCAGGACCTCTGAGCCGCTGCTGGTGGTGGCCATCGACTTGGGAACCACCTACTCGGGCTTCGCCTTCTCCTACAGGTCCGACTTTGAAGAAGACCCTCTCCGCGTCCAGTGCCTCAACATCCGGAGCCAGGATCAGAAGTCCCAGGCTGCCAAGGTGCCCACGGCCATTCTCTTCAACCCCGACCAGCAGTTTGACTCCTTCGGCTACGAGGCGGAGGAGAAGTATGCCGAGATGGAAAGGGAGGACGCCACCAAGTGGTTCATGTTTGACCGGTTCAAGATGAAGCTCCACTCCCAAACGGTAGGTGCCCTAGCTTTTCAGACAATGTTCATTTGTCGCTCTCTTCTGTCGCTTTTCTCACTGCGCCTGTGGCCTTTTAGCTTGACTGGGATGAATCTTTTTCTTAAGAGGGACGCCACTAACTAGTATCAATGGGCAAGCAAAACAGAAGCCAAGAAACAGATTTGCATACGCGAAATGCTACAGCCGAGCCTCAGTTCTCAGTACTGAAAGTTACAGCAGTGAATCAGTTTAATGTGGTGATGAGTGAGGCGAGCGAGTTCAGCTCCATTTGAAGGACACCGGGGCCGCCCCGGGACACAAGTGTTCACAAGTAAAACTCCCAGTGGGAAACAGCGTGGCTCCTCCATCCCAGAGTCAGTGGGGACTCTTGACAAAGGCGATTGTCTATGTGGTACATGGAACTGTGGGTTTTAGTAAAGTGATTAGCTCGAGGATATGATATTAAGAGGTAACTGTTTGGAGGCTAACATGTCGCAGTGGACGATAGGTTGATATTTCCAACGGAAACGTTATTTATACACAGCTCCAGACCGGAAAATATTTACAATGTACATCGCAACAAACGTACAAAGAAAAGTGTATCTGCAAGTTCACATCAGATGCAATGCAGTAAACACATGTCTATGGAAAGTAAGCCTAGTTTACAAAAGCACAGGAGATGTTACATGAGAAATTAACAATGAGGAAATAATCTGTGCAATAAACGAGAACATTGTTTAGATATGTAGACTGCTGGAGGGGTATGGGGAAGAAAACGAAAGAATAAGGCTATACTCGCTAGGAGGGAAAAGGCGTGTGGTCTGTCCCTCTCTTGAAGATGGAGTGATAGCGTTGTTGTCTTGAAGAGTGCTGTGCGTGTTGGAGCATGCGCAGAACCAGTTCTGTGTCTGGTAATTTCTAGACTCTCAGAGGCCAAGGAGCGGTCACAGGGCGGCCAGTATGCGTCGGCCCTCATAAATGACTTCCCCATACGTGCAAAGACCTTCCTTCGTTACCGTTTTATTTGTGAAAGGTTACGCATTGAACTTTCTGTCCCTTCTCTATGTCTTTATCTGTATCTGTAGCTTTCTCTGTCTGTCTCTCTGTCTGTCTCTGTCTTTGTCTGTCTGCCTGCCTGCCTGCCTGCCTGCCTGCCTGCCTACCTGCCTGCCTGCTCTCCTGCCTGCCTGCCTGCCTGTCTGTCTGCCTGTCTGTCTGTCTGTCTATCTGTTTGTCCATCTGTATGTCTGTCTCTGTCTGTCTATCTCTGACTCTCTATCTCTGACTCTCTCACTTTAAAATGTTTATGGAGGTGGGCGTGGGCGATTGTTCGTTGCATTTATTGACTATCAAATGGCATTTGATTCAGTCAACCAAATCTTGCCTATGGCATGTGTGGGGAGAAGCAGGAGTGTCAACAAAGTTCATTACAATGCTGCAAGGTATGTATTCCCGGGTGGAAGCATGCGTAAGATGGGATTCCATGCTCTCAGACTTCTTCGACTGCCCAGCCGGTATAAGGCAAGGTGCCAAAGAGTCCCCAATATATTTTTCTCTTCTCATGTCTGTTGTTGCCGATTATGTAAGAGAGAGAGGTAGACACGGTGTCCAGTTGCAACCTGACATGCCTGAAATTTACTCCCTCATTTTTGCTGATGATGTAGTCTTAATTTCCACCACACCCGTGAGACTTCAGAACCAACTGAATAGTTTGGACAGCATTTCCCGACAGCTGGGTTTGACCATCAATAGGGATAAAACAAAGATCATGGTCTTCAGAAAAGGGGGCTTCTTGGCACAAAGAGAAAAATGGATTATTGGTGGAACACAGCTCGGTTGTAAACAGATATAAATATCTGGGTACATTTTTTCAACCAAACTGTCCGATACTGTGACCCTAGAAAACCAAAATGTAAAAGCCAAACAAAGAGTTGTGTCTCTTATGCAGTTAATGCATCGTGTCCGAAACTTAAATACCATTGTATTTTTTCGCTTGTTTGACGCTCAGATACTGCCCGTCTTGATCTATGGTGCAGAACTCTGGAGCATTGGTCAACACGAAGCAATTGAGAAAGCACATATGTTTGCTTGTAAGCGCTTCATGAACCTTGATACCAGAACACCAAATTGTTTGATCTATGGTGAGAAAGGGCGATATCCCTTGTACATCAATACCACTATCAGAGCAGTCACATATTGGTTGAAACTTTGCAAATTGCCAACTGACAGATTGCCAAAACAGGCTTATCACATGCTAATTAACTCCAATCTAATTGGTAGAGTAACTTGGGCTGAAGGTGTGAAACAATGCCTATATAAGTTGGGATTTGGATGTGTCTGGAAAAACTGTGGGACAAGTAATGAAAAAGGTTTCCTGAACTGTTTGAAACAGAGACTAAAAGATTGTTTCCAACAGGAGTGGCATGGAAAATTAAGCGACAGTGATCGTTACATAACTTATAGGTCCTTTAAAAAGTCTATGGAAACGGAACAATATATCAATGA
>JAWQFJ010012257.1:32500-35000 GCA_034096865.1 Theodoxus fluviatilis
CCTCATTGAATGTTCCTACGATAACATTCTAATATTTCGCGTAGACAAGATTGTGTTTAGGTCTGAAAGAGACGTTGTTGTCCTTTTCGTTTATGCTCCGCCATCTGGCTCACCTTACTATGATGTTGTTAATGAGACGGACGGTATACTATTGCTGCAGAATTGCCTTTCTGATGTAAGTTGCATGCATGATGACTGTAGTCTTCTCCTGTGCGGTGACTTGAATGCGAGGACTTCAAAATGGAATACATCTAGTAACAGCATCTTCGATGTTAGAAATGAAATGTTCTATGAATCTCGGCTATCGCAGGATGATATAGTTAATGATTATGGTCTCGCCTTATTGTCTTTGTGTGCTGCCTTTGACCTTTGTATCTTGAATGGCTACTTGAATGAAAGGGAATCTGGCAAATTTACATTTGTTTCGCCCAACGGCAGCAGTGTCATTGACTACATAATTTCATCGAGAGATCTATTATCATTGTTTAAAAATCTGTCTGTGAGAGAATCTGTCATTTCCCCGCATATGTGCTTGGAGCTGTCGCTCAGAGAATTTGACCATACTGCAAAAGTGGATGAATGTACTAGTGATCTGATTTCTTACACGAAAATAATTTGGGACGAGAATGCAACTGATCAATATGTTAGTAATCTCAGTAGTATCATGATGGAAGCTAGAACTGAGGACATTATATCTGGTGAGCATTTCGACGTCAATGCCGCAACTAACTCTATCTCAACAAGTCTTGTAAGAGCGGCTGATTTTTTAAAGAGAACAATAGTGTATAATAGGAAATTTAGATATTGTAGAGGATGGTATGATAGAACCTGTAGGGAGGCAAAGAAGAATGCTCGAAAAAAACTAAGACACTATTTACATAGGAACACAGAAGAGAACAGGGCAGCTTACATTACATCTAGGAATAAATATAAACAATTAATTAGAAAGACAAGGTCTACGTATAGGCGTTCCGTGAGTGAAATGTTGACTAGCAGTGTCCATGACTCCCAGAGATTTTGGAAAGAAGTTAAGACGCTTAATGTGAGATCCAGTGCGATTAAAATTTCTCCGGAGATGTGGTATGAACATTTTAAAAACCTCTTTTCTTCTCCGAACTCTGTCCCAGACGACTACATTAATTTGTCTCGTGATCTTCCAAGCTGCAATGACACTAACGGTGTACTTGACTCTCCTATATCTGAGGAAGAGGTTTTGGTTGCTCTGTCTCGTATGAAGAAAGGGAAGGCGGCAGGGACTGATTTGATCATAGGAGACATGCTACGGAGTGCACGACATTTACTTCTACCTTTCCTGCTACGATTGTTCAACGAAATTTTTGCGTCAGGTGTATTTCCTCAGCTTTGGTCAGAGTCAATTATTCATCCTGTACATAAGAGTGGGGACTTTGACTCTCCCGATAACTATCGAGGAATAGCTCTAACCAGTATACTTAGTAAGGTGTTTGTCCATATTTTGAACAAAAGATTGCTTTCTTGGGTTGAAATGAATGGCTTACAAAGAGAGGAACAGGCTGGCTTTCGGCGTGGCTACTCCACGATAGACAATATTTTTGTTTTGTATGGCATTGTGCAGAAATGTCTTAGCAGGCAAAGAAAAGTGTATGTATGTTTTGTTGATTTTAGAAAAGCCTTCGATTCAGTCAAACGCCATGTTTTGTGGGACATTCTACAAAGAAATGGGGTTCAAGGGAGATTACTCAAAATTCTCAGAGCAATGTACGACTCGGTACAATACTGCGTACGCGGCACTCAGGGACAGTCCCAGTTCTTCGAAAGTTTAGTGGGATTGAAGCAGGGCTGCAAAATCAGTCCTCTTTTGTTCTCAATTATGGTCAATGAGTTAATAGAGAAAGTTTCTGTTAATGCAAAACACGGTGTACAACTCATGCCAAATACACCCAGCTTGAGTATACTTCTGTTCGCGGATGATGTCGCGGTCTTTTCGGATACTGCAATGGGTCTACAAAACCAGCTTAACTGTTTAAAGAATGCCTCTAATACGTTAGGCCTGACAATAAATACTGCTAAGACAAATGTTGTTATATTTCGGTCAGGAGGTTACATAGCTTCCCATGAGAAATGGTACCTTGGTGAAGAAGCAATCAAAATAACAAATGCATACAAATATCTGGGTGTTAAGTTTACTCCTAAACTTTGTGTTCGTAACACTCAGAAGGATCTGGCCTGTAGAGCTAAAGCTGCTCTGACTATTATGATTAGAACCTTAAGGAAGATCACTCATGTTCCTGCTGCTGTATTTTTCAAGCTGTTTGATGCTCAAATTCAGCCCATTCTGTTGTACGGGGCAGAGGTTTGGGGAGTTCATGAATGCGAAGCCATTGAAGGTGTTCATCTCCATGCTATAAAGTCATTTTTGAATGTTTCATCAAGAACCCCTAATTTAATGTGCTATGGTGAAACGGGACGATTTCCTTTGTACATAAATGCTGTTTTAAGGAGTATAAAGTACTGGCTGAAG
>JAWQFJ010012257.1:47500-52343 GCA_034096865.1 Theodoxus fluviatilis
GTGTGTATTTACTGATGTTTTTGCAATAGTGCTGGTCTCTCAGCTAACCTGCAGGAACTCCCAGTTCAAATCTTGTCGCTGCTGTACACAAACTGCTCAATGTTTACTGGCCCCTGTGTGTGTGTGTGTGTGTGTGTGTGTGTGTGTGTGTGTGTGTGTGTGTGTGTGTGTGTGTGTGTGTGTGTGTGTGTGTGTGTGTGTGTGTGTGTGTGTGTGTGTGTGTGTGTGTGTGTGTGTGTGTGTGTGTGTGTGAGTGAAATGGAGAGTCATTTCTTGCAAATCCAAACAGAAGATAAGTTTTATTCTGATTGAAACAAATTTCGTTCCATTCTGTGAACACAAGTCGCCGGTAGGCGAAGTCTCTAGTTTACTAGAATGATTTTGTTCACGCTATCCAAGGGAAGGAATTGTCTGCTTCTAAAGAGTTACCTCCCCTGCTATGACAGATTAACATCAGAGGACGAAATGGAAAGTTTGAGACGGTAGATTTCTGTAAAACTAGAAAGCTGATGCTGTAAATAGAACGATGCACAGAACCGTTTCGAAAGTAAGATATTTTCGTATCATAGTAAGATAAGGTACCTATTTCGGGGCCTGTGTTGTTCAAATTACATGTTCACGTATGTAGGTTTGGAACTGTGATGTATACTCCATGCATGCCAGACAAGCACTTTAGAGTATTTCCATCGTGCTGGTCGTCTCTTCGCAGGAGCGGCCCGTACCGCCTCAACGCAGACCTTCCTCCCCTACTCCTGATATTTCTCGAGAAGTCGTGCAGCGAAGACCACAGCGACCTGCAAACAGAGTTCGCTCCCATCCAATCGTTTCTATGGATCAACCCTCCACCGAGGATGAGGAAACCCCATATCTGTCAGTCGACCCATTTAGCCGTTCGCACAGGGACAATATGACATCCGTTTGGTCCAGGTTCCGCAATCTTTCGTCCTCCCCCTCTGAGCAAGCCTCATCTGCAGCTCTGCAGTCCAGGACCTCTGAGCCGCTGCTGGTGGTGGCCATCGACTTTGGAACCACCTACTCGGGCTTCGCCTTCTCCTACAGGTCCGACTTTGAAGAAGACCCTCTCCGCGTCCAGTGCCTGAACATCTTGAGCCAGAATCAGAGGTCCCAGGCTGCCAAGGTGCCCACGGCCATTCTCTTCAACCCCGACAAGGAGTTTGACTCCTTCGGCTACGAGGCGGAGGAGAAGTATGCCAAGATGGAGAGGAAGAACGCCACCAAGTGGTTCATGTTTGACCGCTTCAAGATGGAGCTCCACTCCAAAACGGTAGGTGCCTCTGCTTTAAAGCTTGTACTCACTTCTCGATTATTTATGTATTTAGTCAGTTCACTCTTTCGTTCGTTGAAGGACTGGATCGAATAATCATTTTTCTGTTGAAATGAACCCTCTGTTGAGACACACATCCTCGACTCTCTCACTCCAACTCTCTCGCTTAATTTCATCTACGTGTACCTTCCTTTCTCGATCCTCCTTTCTTCCTCCTCTACATCCCTCCATTGTTTACACGCTCTTCCTCTTCCTAACACATTCGTTCGTACGCAGTTTTGCTCACTCACTCCTACGACGTGAATAGATTATGTTGATATAAACCGTGACGGTTGTAAAGATGGTGATGGTGATCCTGATGGCAGCGAAATCTACAAGCAACAATAGTATCCTCGCAAACACATACACACGCATGCGTACACACGCGCGCGCGCGCGCGCAGCACACACAAATTCGCACACACACACACACAAACACACACACAGACATACACACACACGCACAGATACACATACGCACGCACACACACACACAGACAGACATATACACACGCGCACAGACATATACACACGCGCACAGACATATACACACACACGCAGACAGACATACACACACACGCACACACACAGACATGTATACACACGCACAACAGCACACACAAATTCGCACACACACACACACACATACACAGACATACACACACAGATACACACACACACGCACGCACACACACACACAGACAGATATATACACAGGCGCACAGACATATAAACACACACACAGACATATACACACACACGCACAGACATACACACACACGCACACACACAGACATATATACACACACACACATACACACACATAACACACACATACACACACATACACACACATACACACATACACACACATACACACACACTCACAGACATACACACACACACACACACACCACACACACCACACACACACACACATAACACACACACACACATACTTACACACATAACACACATAACACACACACACACACACACACACACACCAGATACACACATAACACACACAACACACACACACCAGATATACACATAACACACATAACACACACACACACCACACACCACACACACACCCCCCACACACACACCACACACACACACATAACGCACACACACACACTTACACACATAACACACACACACACACACTTACACACATAACACACACACACACACACATAACACACACACACACTTACACACATAACACATCACACACACACACACACACACACACACACACACACACACGAGATACACATCCACCACGTCTACTAACACGATTCATTAGATGCGAATAATAAAAACCGCTGGCGCTGAACCTCCAGGTTTTCGTATATTTATTTTAAAAAAGAGATAAAAGAACGGGTTCGAACCCGCAACCTCTCGAGAAAAGAGGAGGAAAAAACACACACACACACAAACACAAAAAACCAGGTCGGGTTCGAACCCACAACCTCTCGAAAAAAGAGAGAAAAGAAAGTTTCAGTGCAGAATCGAACCTGGTCATGCATGACCAAGAGTGCAACGCTCTACCAGCTTAGCCATTTGAGAATTGATATGACGGAGTGTTTGTAAAGCATTTATAACGTTCTTTTCCCTAAACCCCCTTGCAAGCTATCGGCCCAGGAAACAATCGACCATATATTTTAAACATGATGGATAGGTTCAGGAAGCTCCTATTATGACATGTTTTGTTTTGCATTGGCTTGTCATAGACGCTGAATTAACACTCACACAGTCACACAGAGGAGGAGGTGTATTATATAGGTATGTGCGAGAAAAAACGAAAGGTAAATGACACGAATGAAATGTAGTTCATTGAAAAGAGCATAAAAAGATCATTCCAATGGTATAAGTATGAACACTGTGGGTCAATTTGTTTAAAAGTTATGAATTTTAATTGAATAAAATCCGGCTCTTTGTTTTACTATAAAGACAATAGAAAGCTGATTTTAGCGAGATTTCCGACAGAGTGACCTCCCAGTTTTCGCGTGTCTCTCCCGGAGCGCTTGTGCAAGATACACGTATGTATAGTGAGTGTTGTATCTATGCCACGTGCGTGAGGAATAAAGTTTAGTGTATGAATAGCAGAATGCAAGTGCGTGCAAGGGTTTTATTAGTATTTCTTGAAAGCGATATGTCTGTGAGAAACCGTTTGTTCCGTAGTTTGTAAACATGAACACTAATTAGCCGAGTGCGTGGAGAAGGGAGTGTAAACACTAAAAATATAACATGAAAATTCCCACACTTAAAGCTGGGAAAAGGTTCAAGGTGTCAGTAAACTATATCTCTCCTAAAAGATCTAAACACAATTTTCTCCATGGAAAAGCACGTCTCTAACAAGCTGGTCTTAATAAAGAAATAAACACCGGACGCATATTTATGATCTGCGCTCTGAGCAGCAGATGATCGAGCAGCTAGCATACAGGCCTATATTATAATTATAATAATGATAGCTGCGATGGCATTTTGGATCTCCCATTAGAAAAAGCGACTGGTGTCAATAGGTTAGAAAGCTTTTCCTCGCATAACTCTGAACACTGTGGTGTTTCTACCTGGAATTAGAATCGACGCTTTCATTCACTCATAGCTGAAAATGAAGCGACGACGGCACGGAGAAAACTGCGCTGCAATATCGTGTTCAAATGCCAGATACGGCTGTCGTGGAAAATCTTTTTTCCGCTTCCCCCGAGACGAGACAAGACCCAGCCTTGCACGAGCAATGAGGATAGTTGATCTTCTGCTTAACAGCGTCAAGATGGATATAAATTATCGATGTGGTGTTTCATTTTTTCGCACTGATCTGAAGCACCGAGCTGTCACCTCCACCGTGTAATCCTCTTGCCCATAGATCTTAATTTCGTCTAAATAACATGAGTAATATTTATTCATACCCCTGTCTATCACAGTCTGAGAAATCTTCTCACTGTCTGGCAAAAATGAGACACAAATGCTGTCCGGAATACAATGCAACGAGTTAAGTCTGCGTTCATTTGGAAGCCATTTTTGCGCCCGCATCTGTTACCACGAGAGATACAGCAAGAAAGTGACGTGGCTGTGGAGTGGGTCGCCATTCCATGAATTGACTACTTGCATCGTAAAAAATCATTCTTTCTCCTTCTCCAATGTTCTCGAAATTATTCCTCCTGGCATAGATTCTATATAGGATCCATCCTCCTAAAAAATCTACTCGCAAATGACGTCACGTTATACGACGTCAAATGATCACGTCACAAATTTTGCAAAATGGAGTCTGTTGAATCGTTTTCAATGAAACACCAAAATGTAAAAAAGTCACTTTCTTTTCAAACCTCGATTCTGAAAATTTGATAATATTGAATGGGACCTAACTTCCAGTCAGTGTGCAAAATCTCAAGGAAATCCGTCCAGTAGTTTTTGAGATATAGGCCGTGGAGACGGGACAGACAGACAGACACACACACAGACAGACAAATGAAGTCTGTAGGACCTCCAGTAAACCTGGAGGTATAAA
>JAWQFJ010012258.1:0-15000 GCA_034096865.1 Theodoxus fluviatilis
AGGACACAACAAATTGCCAGCACATATGTTCCACAAGTTCAAAGTCGGTCAGACAGACAGATGTTCTTGCGACACTGCCTCGATGACCGGTGAACACCTTCTCCAAGACTGCCCCCACCATGATGCCCTCAGAAGAGCCACATGGCCAGACCCAACACCAGTGAGGAGCAAACTCTATGGCAACCTGGAGAAGCTGCGGAGAACAGCTGCATTTGTGCGGGCGACTGGCGCAATCACCTAGCAATCGACAAGAAGAAGAGATACTAAATTATGTTCTTGATGTAGACTTTACCCTTACAGTGGTGCTAAAACGGTGACGTTCTGGGCTGCCAGTGGTGCTAAAACACGAGCAAATTGAGCAACACGCACACCTTTCATTAACTTTGAGATTGCTGATGAACCGTTACAGATAGACACATAAAATAAAGACACAAAATGCTTGAAATTGAATGAACAATATTTTGGTGTGCAGTTCATAGTCTTTATTCAAATTATGATTTTTTGGTCAAATTTTAAATGGTAAACATTTGTGTGTTTTTCACTTCTTGAGAAATAAAACAGGTAAATCACTATGCAATAGTGGGTAAATACCCTATAAACCCTACTGGATGTTTGCTTTAATCATCTGTGCATACTAATGTATCATTCTCTTTTACCAAAATGCACTCTTTAAATTACAATGTTAATTAATTAAGGCAAACATTACCGCTTTTTGTGAAGGTTTTTAACTCGTTTTTCGCTTTTTCGCACCTCCTCAGTTTTCATCAACCTCGTGTGTCAAGCTACTCGTACAGCAGGTGTGTGACTAGCTTTTTATTTGAGTATGACAACATTAAAAAGGGCAGTGTTTGTTATGATTATGATAGAATGAACTAAAAAAAGGGATCGATACTCTTAATCACTTACGCTATACTCACCCCCAATACATCTGTTTGAATGCGTGCGTGCGTGCATTCGCATTGAGTGCGTGTGCGTGTGTGTGTGCGTGCGTGCGTGCGTGCGTGCATGTGTGTGTGTGTGTGTGGATGTGAGTGAGTGTACGTATGTGCACGCGCGTTTGCGTGTGTGGGTTTAAGTGTGCATGCCACTTTGCGTAAGCATGTATTCCTTAGATAGATCCTCTTTGTCGACTTTCTGGCAAAAACAACTGACTACTTACCTAGCTGTGGAAGATCAAGATCCACCTTTCTCTTGCCAGCGCCTCTAGCTCTAAAGAGGCCTTCGGATAGGACACATGTGGTTCGTGGTGAGCAAGCAATTTTATTGTACAGGAGTTCTACAGAACGGTCACTCCGCCAGTGCCTGGAACTTGGCCAGCGCCAGCAGACTGGTGGCGTACGTGTACGCCTCTGAGGACCAGAAGGGGAAGAAGCTGCTGCCACTGTTGAAGCCAGGAAACGTGGTGCTGGTCTTCTGACCAAAGTGAGGCTGGGCCAGGTACTCCGAGTACTGCTGTGACGTCACCACGCCTTGGAAGCCAATCAGGTAGGGCGACGTAGGGAAGTGCTGGTCGTCATGGATACGCGTCCCGTTGAGAAACTCGAGGCGATTGGCCGGGAAGAAAAATGGCAAGCTCTGCAAAACCAAAAGAAGAGCACTGCCTTTAGATCCACTGTAAGAAAGAGCACCAATCATTTTCCGCACTTCTTAATTTCTCAAAGTGTGTCTCTACTTTCTCGAGCTTTCTTCCTCCTACTCCTCCTCCGCCTTCCTACTCCTCCTTCGCCGTCTTTTCCCCCTCCTCCGCCTCCTCCTTCCTCCTCCCTCTCTTTTTTCTTCATCACCGCCGTCACGTTCTCGCCGTCTCTGTTTTCTAGCCTGGTATTCCCCTGTCACCACAATTTGTTAAGAACAAATGTCATCCCAAGATTTAAATAACGAAAATGCATCTACACACAAAAAAAACACATTAAGCGCTCTGATTCAATTAATGCTGTTTAGAAACTCACTTTCCAGTGCGGATACATAATTCCCTTCTTCTTCTTTTTTTAACGCGCCCGCAATCTGCTTTATCGATGTCAGCTTACTGTCGTGGCAGTCACTCATCTCATTTGCTCCCCCTGTGGGCTCGGGGTAAGAATTGACCCACCGAGTCTCCCTACGCGATTCGTAAGAGGCGAATAACTAGGGACACCGTGACTTGAATTGCGTTTACTCTAAACTGCTCTAGTGATTTTCGTGCTTAGTGGCCTTACATAACCTTACGGTTGATAGGCCGTAAAACACCATCCATCCATCCATCCATCCATCCATCCATCCATCCATTCATCCAGCCAGCCAGCCAGCCAGCCAGCCAGCCAGCCAGCCAGCCATCCATCCATCCATCCATCCATCCATCCATCCATCCATCCATCCATTCATCCATCTCATTTGCTTTGGACTCCAGTTGGCATGACGTCATCAGCGTAGCTTACCTCATGACCTTTCCCTGAACCCGAGAAGAAGGCGTTGAAGGCCTTGTACTCGCCAGTCACACAGTGGGCCACCAGCCACGACACGGCTCCTCGCACAGTCTCCTTCACCCTGTCTGGCGCGTCTGCAATGGACGAGGCCATGACGAATAACAATCTTTGTTTTTGCTTTCTTCTAAAAGTACATTTTTTCTTGGGATTTTCACCCCCGGTCGCCACAGTGCAGTGCCCGGCTGCTGGCTTACTCCTTGGTATGAGAGGCAATGCAGGTGAAGCATTATGCCCCAGGATGCTACTCTAGATTCAATATGGCTTCGAACGCCACAACGCTCAGCGACGAGGCGACTCTAGCAAGTGCCTTTAACCTCGGACTATTGGCACGTCTCAAGACTACGGCAATGGCTAGACCATTGGGACTTTATTTTCAAGGCCACAATGTTAAGGCGAGTTGCGGGGCAGGAATTGTATGCATGGGTCACGGCTGGCGTGCTCTACAATTGGAAACCAACAGTTTGTGTGCAACGCATGGCCGGAACCGCTTGATGCCTCCCTCAACCAATTGGCCCCCTGGCTGCTGGGCTTTTGGGGCCCACTCCAAAGCTCCTCCAGGAACGACCCCCCAGCAGCCAAGGAGGCTACGGGGAGGAAGGATGGGGATGACCTGGACAGGATAAGATTATCAACTTCTGACCATGCGTTTAATACACCCTGGGTTTTTCTGTAGAAATTTGCAAAGTGCTGTTCATTCTGCTTTCATGGTCAAAGCTTTCGTGATAAACAATGAGAATTTGAATTCAATCGTCAAGTACCGTCATTCCTTCTCGATGACGCACCCTTTGTCACTGGAGGAAAACTACACAATTTATTTTAGAACAGCTAGAGAGTAAATTGAAAACGCTAATCTGGCAAACCTATCATTTTGCTTGCAAGGATTCGTGTCATGAACTATATCAATAGTTGGGGAAGTCTCTTTCATGTCTGTGGGTGTGGATGTGGGTGTGCGAGTGCTGAGTATCGCTCAAGGTGCGCACAGCCTTCAGACAGAAGAGAGAGTAATGTACAAACCGGAAGACCAAGACAGTGTTCGTTCGGTGACGTTATAGACTGTCCAGGTGGAGAGGAGGGCGTTGGTGGCCATTGCAGTGGTGAAGATCCTGTCTTCCGCTCGAACCTTCCAAAGAAAAAGTCGTGGTTACCATGGTTTCTCAATAACCAAACTCACCACAGGCAACTGAAAAGGGCTCTCTCATACAAAGAGACGAGCTGCATCTCTCGATGCCAGACGGCGACACATATGCCAAATAAGGCTTCACCAATGGTCTGAAAGGTCGAGGACATGCTACGTGAAACTGCGCCATCACGCCTTGAGCGAAATTGATCGTGACCCCAACACCGTCTTATCGCTGGAAGCAGGATTCGAGGAATCGCGTGGAGTAAGCCGTGGAGAAATGTCCAGGTGACAGGAATGACACAGAGACAGCTAACTACCCAAAAGCTGGGATCGAGAGTCTGGAAAACGGACTTCAAATGGAAAAGACATATATTCCGAAGGGACGAGGAAGGGGTGTCCTGTCAACCACTCTTACTTCCGACTTCACTCTCTCTCACCCCCCCCCCCAACCCCACCCCCACCCCACCCCTTACCCCCAGCCCCTGTAGCTTGGGGGTAAGAATTGACCCACCGCGTCTCTCTGCGCGGTTCGTAAGAGGCGAGTGACTAGGGACACCGTGACTTGCTTTACGTTTGCTCTGAACTGTTCTAGTGATTTTTGTGCTTAATGGCCTTACATAGCCTAGAAAGGCTGATAGACCGTAAAACTCCATCCATCCATCCATTCATCCATCACCAACCATAGAAAACCTGGTGCACGCTCTGTGCTAGTGTGCGGAGCGGAGACGTGTGATTAGCCGCATTTCCAAAGCGTGACTGGAGACCTTCCAGTGATAGACCTCCCCTTATATGGGAGACGTGTGATTGGACAGCGAGGGAGAGTGGGTGTAGCCTGAGTGTTCCCATTGGATGGGATCCCCCTGTGGGTTTGGGGTAAGAATTGACCCACCACGTCTCCCTACGCGATTCGTAAGAGGCGAATAACTAGGGACACCGTGACTTGATTAGCGTTTGCTCTAAACTGTTCTACTGGTTTTCGTGCTTACTGGCCTTACATAGCCTACAAAGGCTGATAGGCCGTAAAACTCCATCCATTCATCCATGCCATTGGATAGGAGGACACAGAATTCTAAGACGTCCGCGCTTCGAGTATATAGCCCCCCACTGGCCCAGTGGCGAGCGCGGGAAAATCCAACAACGAGAAAAGTCAACACCTGTGCAAGACGCTGTCCCGACCTCGTCCAGAGTTGTGGCCTTGCTCCTCAACCCCCCACCCCCACCCCCCCCCCCGCCCCCCCCCCCGCCCCCCCCCCCCCCCCAGTCGACGAAGAATAAAGCGCCTGCCTCCAGGATGAAGTTTCCTGTCTACAGCGCCTGCAGTGCCCAAGCTACGAAAGAATACTGTCTACGCTGCCCGCCCTTGTTCCCCCCCCCCCTCCCCCTCTCTTCCTGCCAGCACCTCTAGAGCCGCTGCTACTGACGTCCCGAGGGTAGGAACCCTCGTGTAAGCAGATTAGTGTGCTCACGACCCACTGCCACCTCGCCTTATGACTAGTTCGTGCTTATCGACTGGAACAGACTTCAAAACAGATAAGTTAATTTTGATCGGTTGGCGAGACATATTTATTCTATGTTGAAGATTGAATTGAATTTTTGTTGTTTCATGATTGGCAGTACTAACCTCTAGTTATCTATATTTATCATTGCCAGGAGAAATTAAGATGTTTTGATTTTGACTTTTGACGTCACCGTCTTTCTATCATGTTCGATCGTTGATAGAATGACTGTGTGAGATAGTGTTACAAGTTTGGCTGTGTGTGTGCGTGTATTTCCCCTAGACCTTTATTCTAAAACGAGCAAAGTCGAACTCGTAACATATATATTAATAGCAAGAGGGTCAGGTCCATACCACTGTGTTGTTGTGCCTGTCCACGTCTCCATCTCCTAGAAAGTCGTCGAAGAAGATTTTCCCCTCACTGTCCTTCTGAACTTCTGCCAAAATGGCGGATGTCATGTGATCTTTTAGGGCGCCCCCTAGCTGCTGCATCACCACGGGAAGAGTCTGTAACCATGGAAACAGATAGCATTGTCACAAGCATGAATACTTTCCCGTTTCAGAATTGTAGGGGGTGGGGTCGGTGGAGATGGGGAAATAGTGACATTTTTGTGATGGCGGTGTTGGAAATACCAGATTAGGGTTTGGGATGGTCCCTAGCACTTCATTTCAGCAGAGGTGGTGGTGATAGTGGTGGTTGTGGTGCTGATGGTGGTGGTGGTGGTGATGGTGGTGATAGTTGTGGTGATAGTGGTGGTGCTGATGGTGGTGATGGTGGACGTAGTGGTGGCCGTGGTGATGGACATGATAGTCATAGCTACTTTACATTGATCCGAAAAAGTGGAAATGATAACAAAATGAGCTTGGATGACTGTCTAGGTTCTAATCATGCCGACACAGGTAGAGATCATCATGTACCTCTTCTTTACACCATTTGATTTTCTCCTGATGAAGACATTTCACCAAAGATTCGTCTGATGCACATAAAACTGAGACATTGACCGGAAGACAGTGATGCCTCTGCATGCGCGTCTTACAGACCTTGTGAGGCAGAGGACCTTTCCTCTCTGCTTCAAGCAGGGCTGCGTAGGTGCGAGACGTGAACCAATAGAACTCAAAGACGGAGGGGTAGTAGGTCAAGGCCAGGTCACGCCTCTGGTTGAAGTCGGTGTTGATCTGGTCCACAATCATGGCCGTGGTGTTCAGGTACACTTGCTGGGGACACAAAACATCCGCTAGGACGTCTTCGTCAAAACCATCAGTTGGGGGACATTGATAGGCATCATGTCAAGGCTGAGGCGAAACATCTCGTAAATCGTCTTGTCATTAGGGAGAACTTTACTCTGAGAGAGAACACATCACAACAGTCGTTTGCATTGACCATTCTTGATTACAAAGTAGACAACACTGAAAAAGCACGAGTAAAAGTATTATTCTTCAGTGCAGTGTTCTATTCTAGATGGGAAAGCAATTGGAACCCATAGACCCGCACCGCACACTCTGCGTCCGTTGCCAGTGCTTTCGATTGTGCATTCCAAATACACGTGACCCACTTCCCACCTCTAACCTGGTGTGTGGTGAGAGGTAAGGACAGACACATGTACCTTCCCACTTCTAACCTCCTGTGTGTTGGGAGGTAAGGGTAGACCCATGTACCTTCCCACTTCTAACCTGCTGTGTGTTGGGAGGTAAGGGAAGACCCACGTACCTTCCCACTTCTAACCTGCTGTGTGTTGGGAGGTAAGGGTACACCCACGTACCTTCCCACCTCTAACCTGCTGTGTGGTGGGAGGTAAGGGTACACCCACGTACCTTCCCACTGCTAACCTGCTGTGTGTTGGGAGGTAAGGGAAGACCCACGTACCTTCCCACTTCTAACCTGCTGTGTGTTGGGAGGTAAGGGAAGACCCACGTACCTTCCCACTTCTAACCTGCTGTGTGTTGGGAGGTAAGGGTACACCCACGTACCTTCCCACCTCTAACCTGCTGTGTGGTGGGAGGTAAGGGTACACCCAAGTACCTCCCCACTGCTAACCTGCTGTGTGTTGGGAGGTAAGGGTACACCCACGTACCTTCCCACTGCTAACCTGCTGTGTGTTGGGAGGTAAGGGTACACCCACGTACCTTCCCACTGCTAACCTGCTGTGTGGTGGGAGGTAAGGGTACACCCACGTACCTTCCCACCTCTAACCTGCTGTGTGGTGGGAGGTAAGGGTACACCCACGTACCTTCCCACTGCTAACCTGCTGTGTGGTGGGAGGTAAGGGTACACCCACGTACATTCCCACTTCTAACCTGCTGTGTGTTGGGAGGTAAGGGTACACCCACGTACATTCCCACTTCTAACCTGCTGTGTGTTGGGAGGTAAGGGTACACCCACGTACCTTCCCACTTCTAACCTGCTGTGTGGTGGGAGGTAAGGGTACACCCACGTACATTCCCACTTCTAACCTGCTGTGTGGTGGGAGGTAAGGGTACACCCACGTACCTTCCCACCTCTAACCTGCTGTGTGGTGGGAGGTAAGGGTACACCCACGTACCTTCCCACTGCTAGCCTGCTGTGTGGTGGGAGGTAAAAGTAGACCCACGGCGTCTTCCTACGCGCTTAGTAGAAGACGATTAATGAGGGAAATCGATATTTTACATGCTCCTACTCTAACCGGTTCAGGTGAGTTTGTTGTTAATGCCCTTTTATCGCCTACTAAGACTAAAAGACCGTAAAACTGTATTCGTTGATTCATCCATTTACTCATCCATCCATTCATTTATTCGTTCATTCATTCATTCGATCATTCATTTATTTATTCATTCATTTCTGTGCCACCAGTCTGTTTAAAACCGACCCAATTATGTTCCTCTCGTCAAGAGAAGCCCTCTCTGCCATAAGGGTTTTTTGCTTTGCTAGATGCATGGGATTCAACGCCTGTAAAGTTCATTGCCCAAAATTTGAGAGGCCACTTTAATTGAAGCCTTTTTTCCCTGCGAAGTTCAAAAGCAAGGCATGCACTACAAGAGACTTTTGGTACCTGAAGCTTAGAGTCATCGAGGATGGAGGGAGGCAGAAGTCCAGTGAGACAGGCGGAAGTGAGGCCGAAGATGACGTTGGCGGAAACAGTGACGTCAACGTTGTTGATGTTGAAGGGCATGGCTACTCCCTTGTAGTACATCTGTCGCACTTCGCTCAAGTCCTGCACCTGTACATAGGAAGTGCAAGTGGAAATTAGAGTGGCAGTTGTACGGTGCCATGGATGATATGACACGTCTTGCATCTGTAGACAGGAAGTGCAAGTGGAAATTAGAGTGGTTGTTGTATCATACCATGACCCTTTTTAAACAATAGCATGACTTCCCCACTCATAACTAGCGGCACAGAAAATTTCACAGGAATTTCAAGTTGCTGTTAATCAGTGGTCACCTTTTAATGTGTTCTTTGTGGGAACGATAATAAACTATCTGATATTAGTTTCATGTGTGGTTGTTTTAATGGCGAGAACGGTTTATTCATTTTCCTTCAACATTCAGACCTTACAGAAACATTGGGTGAGGGATTTGTAGCCCAACCATAAAACACACCCACAACACATCCACTCCCCCTGACCCCCACTTTCCTCCCCCCACCCCACCCCACCCCCACCCCCACACACACATCACTTTCCTCTCAGCCCTCCTTCTTATAAACTAAAGATTTAATTTTTTCGTATAAATGGATACTTTCTTGTTAAAAAAAATTTTAAACTGAATTTCGAGACACCTCACTGACCTGAGGAATCAGTCAGTTGTTTCTCGCAAACGACTTCACACTGCACAAGTTATTTTGCTGTCTTCTGAACTTTCCTGAATAAAGTCAGCCATCAGTCTTACCCAGGTAGGAACCAAGGCTACGTCCTTTCCGGCATTCTTTGCGTTTTCCAGGAAGTTACGTAGGTAGAAGTAGGTTCGGGGATCAATGGTGTTGACCTTTGAGTCGTTGGAAAAAGGCCTGTAGGCGTACTGCTTCAAAGCCGAAAGCAGTGACGACACTTCCGGGTTTGTTCGTTGCCAAGATGCGTGCGCATTCGGAAATGACGCATTCATTTGGAGGAGGAGGGATCCAAGTCCCAAATTGACAAAGGTGTCGTCGAAGTCTGGAGGGATGTGGAAGGCCCGAGAAAAGTGCTCGCTGGGAGACAGAAAAATTCGAATGAGTAAATGAAGACACGAATAAATCTACAAGCAACCAGGAGCGCAAAAGCCGACAATGTTATGATGTTCTGAAGCGGGTTTTAATGTTTCACAAAAAGTTAGGATTCACTGTGCCCACAATACATTGCTGGCTCAACATTTTTACCTGTATATCCGCGTGCCCCGCCTATGTCGTTGTCTTTTTTAAAAATAAAGTCATTGTATGCCAACAGAGATTTATCAACAAGCCCATTGACCAAGTGGTAAGTCATCAAATGTCTGTAGGCCCATGATGGTGAACACGTTTTTGATAATACTGTTATCGTTTGAAATGCACGCAATAGAAGGTCGTAAATTCCATGACTCATTCCTGGTTCCTCACCGCTCGCTCATCAAGTCTTGGATTTCCTGCGCGAGCTGCTTCATTCCCAGCAGGTCCAGGACGTCCTCCAAGAACTTCAGGGGCAGCTTGTTCGCGGAAGCAAAGAGGTCGAGGAGGTTTTGGGGTGTGCTCTGCCAGGAGTGCGTCGTTTTGTTGTAGACCTGAGGAGCACGGCCAGAACCATCTGAGCGGTGCAGACACTGTGTGTGTGAGATGTCTTGTAGGTGTTTTGTAACTAGGAGGTGTACTGATCATTTTTAGCATTTATCATCTTTTCTCGTGTACGAATGCACACCTGAAAATGTTCGGGAAAGTTGCACGCGAAATCGGGGATTAATTCCTACATTCGAGATAAGCAAATAATTACATTTTAATATAAATAATGCTTTCATATGACAATCGGAAAGAAGTAAGACTTACAAAAATCACATTCGCCAACAATGCCATTCAAGGTTTTCGTTTGGGGCGTTGCCTCATTTAACTGCATTCAAACGTCAGGATTTGCAATAAGAGCAGTGGAAGTGGCCAATATAACGACGACGACAGTGATGATGACGACGACGACGATGAAAATGATGGGGAGGAGGAGGACCGGGAGGGCCAGGAGGAGGAAAACCAGGAGGAGGAGGAGGAGGAGGACCAGGAGGAGGAGGAGGAGGAGGAGAACCAGGAGGAGGAGGAGAGCCAGGAGGAGGAGGAGGACCAGGAGGAAGAGGAGGAGGAGGAGAACCAGGAGAAGGAGGAGGACCAGGAGGAGGAGGAGGAGGAGGAGGAGGACGACGACGACGACGACGACAACGACGACGACGACATACATGATATTCCGAACCTCGCTTTACGACAATCAAAAAACGTGCAGACAGTCATGCAAAGTCAATGAAGGTAAAATGACCTTTACCTTACCTTTACGACAACCTTAAACCGTGTAGACAGTCATGCAAAGTCAACCAAAGGTAAAGGGACCTGTACCTTACCTTTACGACAATCAAAACAAAGCGTCTAGACAGTCAAGCCATGTCAACACATGTCCAAAGCCAACGAGCGCTGCACACCTGAGGCCAGAAGCTGTAGATGGCGCTGCCGTTTGGACGGTTGTGGTCCTGGTACTGCGCGATAGCGGTCAGTGCCAACTGAAGCTGCTCGCGTGACGGACTTGGGCCACGCGCAAGGCGTGCTGCCTCCAGCAGGCATGACGCCACCCAGGCAGTGACGAACATGTTGTTGTCGTAGACGGCGAACCAGTCCCTGAAGAGAGCCACGTCCGCCGTGCCGTGTGCGTAGATCTTCACCTGACGTCACATGGTACAGGTGTGTTCTCATGACATGATCTGATCGTGGTGGAATGTGTGTGTGTGTGAGTGTGTGTGTGTGTGTGTGTGTGTGTGTGTGTGTTTGTTTGTGTGCGTGTGTGAGTTTGTGTGCGTGTGTGTGCGTGCGTGCGTGAGAGCGTGCGTGTGCGTTTGTGTGTTTGCGTTTGTGTGTGTATTTGTGTGTGTTTGTGCGTGTGTGTGTATATGCCTGTTTTCGCGCTCGCGCATGTATGTGCGTGTGAGTGTTTGTGTGTGTGTTTGTGCGGGTGTGTATATATGCGTGTTTTCTCGCGCGCGCATGTATGTGCGTGCGTATGTGTGTTCGCGTACGTATGTGGTGTGTGTGTATGCACGTTTGTGCTCTCTCTCTCTCTCTCTCTCTCTCTCTCTCTCTCTCTCTCTCTCTCTCTCTCTCTCTCTCTCTCTCTCTCGCTCGCTCGCTCACTCGCTCGCTCTCGTGTTGTTGTTGCATAAAGTACCTCGCTTTTGTAGATTCCCGCATCTTTCTTGGGCACCAGTCCCGTTACAGGTGTAGTAGTTTTCTTCACCTGCAGCCACGGATGAATGTCGAGTTGGTCAAATGAACAGTAGCGGCACCACACACATGATGTAAGCAGCCAGCTTCTTGAAACTTACAGAGTAGGCCTAATGTACGTTCTCCACTGTCACCGGCGCTTTTCAACTGCATAGACCGAAGAACATGCAGAGAAAGAAGTAAATACATTCTTCAATACCTATGTTGCACAATAAAGAACTTCTCTTATTTTTCAATATAAAAGGGTACGGAGTGGCTTTGTTAGTGTGAGAAGAGAACCATATTTGGAGATAAATGGAGAGTAGCCCATGCTGTCATGAATTGGCTCTTTTAGGAAATAAAACAAGAAAATTCAAGTGAATTCATCACTTAATTTCATGCTAGTCTTGCGCCCTCCATTTCGCTTTCCACTGACCTGGAGGTCTGTCGTTTTTCTGAAGAGCTCCTCGATGACGGTGCCAATGTCGGACGCGCTTTTGGCTGAGCGTGCAAGGGAGATTACTGCGACCATCACCAGCAGCTGTCGAAACGTTGCCATGTTGATCTGCAAACGCATAGGAAGTGATCAAACATGTCTTGTCCAGTGGGGGAAAATACGTCCACGACGACAACGATTATTTTTTGACAACGAAAATGACGGCAACGACTACAGAGGAAAAGGTGAAGAGGATGATAGAATGTGGGGAGGAGGAAGAGGAGGAGTAGGAGGGATGAGGAGGTGGAGTAGGGGGAGAGGGGGGATGAGAGGAGGAGCGGATGAGGCGGCTGAGGGAGTCTTCTTATGATTGCGGGGATTATGATGAGGATTGGTAATAGAGGTAGGCGTATTAGGTGGAGCATGGGTTAGATTAGGAGGCGGAGTAGGCGGATTGAATATTAGGATCTTATTAGTTATCTGAGTTAGTCTAGCTCTATAATTCTGAGTGAGGGTATACAATAGAAGGTGGGAATCATTCTAATTATGCGTCTTATTGATGTATGATGAGGATATTTACGGGGGATGATTGGTTATTCATTCTTCTCTTATGGCGTCAGTATTCTTCGTTCCTTATGTCAGTGAGGATTATTAGTGGGAGGAGGATTGGGAGAAGGGGGTAGTATTGTTAGTTCTTCTCGACTTCCTTATTTCTTCTTCTGCTCTGTTATTTCTTCATTATCTATTATTCTTCAGTGTTATGCGTTTATGTGGCTTATGATTCTCTATGATCTTCATCCTCTCTTATTCTAGATTCTTGTACTTCATGTCATGTTCTTCTTCTTCTTCTTACTTATTTTTCCTTTTCTCTTAGCTGATGTTTGCGTCCTTCTCCCGTCTTAGTTATTAGTGAGGGTAGGAGGAGATAATATAATAATAATAAATAATAAGGTTACATAAGAATAAGACTTAATAGAAGAATAATAAGAAGAAATAATAATAAGAAGACTTTCTTAATCAGTGTGTTGACAAGCCTAAATCCTTATGTTACGGGGGTAGTATGACCGTGAAGTGAACCCACTAGTATGGCTCACATGAACGAAGTATGAGAAACAGAGGGTATTCTGAGGGACATGATGGGAACGTCAAACTACAAGAGACAGAGGCATTATTACACACACTGAGCATTGGCAATGGACAGAGAAGAAGGTGAGAGTCTCAAAGAAAGAAAGCATGGGCGCCGAGTGTGGAGCGATAGCACGACTGGGACAAGACTGGGGGGTATCAGACTGCAGTGGACCCCCCTGTAGGTTGGGGGCCAGAATAAGCCCTCCGCGTCTCTCTACGCGATTCGTGAAGGGCGAATAACTAGGGACATTGAGACTTGATCTGCATATGTTTGAGTGATTTTCGTGCTCAATGGCCTTACATAGCCTGCAAAGGTTGATAGGTCGTAAACCTGCGTCTATCCTTCAAACTGCAGTGCAACAGCCAGAGCAGAGCAAAGGGAAAATAGACCAGGAGCCGCTACTGACGTCGCACTTTGGGGGAACGTACGACTATGGTAGGACCGGGAACAGGGAGTGATTAAGTACGAGAAATACACAGACAGATAGATATATTAGATTAGATAGATAGATAGATAGATAGATAGATAGATAGATAGATAGATAGATAGATAGATAGATAGATAGATAGATAGATAGATAGATAGATAGATAGATAGATATATAGATAGTTAGATAGATAGATAGATAGATAGATAGATAGATAGATAGATAGATAGATAGATAGATAGATAGATAGATAGATAGATAGATAGATAGATAGATAGATAGATAGATAGATAGATAGATAGATAGATAGATAGATAGATAGATAGATAGATATAGATAGATAGATAGATAGATAGATAGATAGATAGATAGATAGATAGATAGATAGATAGATAGATAGATAGATAGATAGATAGATAGATAGATAGATAGATAGATAGATAGATAGATAGATAGATAGATAGATAGATAGATAGATAGATAGATAGATAGATAGATAGATAGATAGATAGATAGATAGATAGATAGATAGATAGATAGATAGATAGATAGATAGATAGATAGATAGATAGATAGATAAATAGATAGATATATAGATAGATATATAGATATTAGATAGATAGATAGATAGATAGATAGATAGATAGATAGATAGATAGATAGATAGATAGATAGATAGATAGATAGATAGATAGATAGATAGATAGATAGATAGATAGATAGATAGATAGATAGATAGATAGATAGATAGATAGATAGATAGATAGATAGATAGATAGATAGATAGATAGATAGATAGACTAGTTTAGATTAGATTAGATTAGATTAGATTAGATTAGATTGGATGGATGGATGGATGGATGGATGGATGGATGGATGGATGGATGGATGGATGGATGGATGGATGGATGGATGGATAGATGGATGGACAGACGGTCGGATAGATCGATCGATAGGAAGGTAGGTAGGTATATAGGAAGAGAGAGAGATAGATAGCTGGATAGGTAGATAGGTAGGTAGGTATGTGGGTGGGTGGGCATGTGGGTGGATAGGTAGGTAAGTAGATAGGTAGGTAGATAGATCAAGAGAGAGAGAGAGAGAGAGAGAGAGAGAGAGGGGGGGGGGGCAAAACCAGGCGATAAACATATCCTGAACATTGTTGGAGTGCGCGCAGATTCGCGAGGGTTTGATACTATACATGCGTAGAAAATCCTTTTGGAGCAATCTGTACGATGGAATAAAACACACACAAACGCTGAAACTTGACAATCATTTTCATCGAGGACAGTGGAACAGCTGTTACAAAGTACGTACCGCTGATGCTTTCGGTTCTTCCAAACTGCGACACTGAATGCTCTAGAAGTTCGTTGCCCTCTCCACAGATGGCAATGGAAGGAGCGTCTGCTCAACAAGAGATATCTTATAACGCTGGCCAGCTGAGCAGGGCGACGGTAGAGATAAAGCAATCTCAAATTCTGGGACTGTTTGCCCTTAGCTCACGTTTCACGTCGCTCTCAATGACTTACCTATGGTGACCTGTACCTGGTGGTGCGACATTCCCGGG
>JAWQFJ010012258.1:25000-27500 GCA_034096865.1 Theodoxus fluviatilis
GAACCAATAGAACTCAAAGACGGAGGGGTAGTAGGTCAAGGCCAGGTCACGCCTCTGGTTGAAGTCGGTGTTGATCTGGTCCACAATCATGGCCGTGGTGTTCAGGTACACTTGCTGGGGACAGACCGCAAGATGGCGCTGGTTCAAGTTGCAAAGGACATATATTCAATGGGGGGGGGGAATTAATAAACTGGTAGAGCAGCGACATAGGATTTCTCATCTTTCAACGATTAGAAAACGTTCTAGTAGCTGGGAAACAATATATTTTATTGTAGTATGTACTCGGAAGCATCGGTTCGTTTTGTTCACAATATTCCGATAAAGAAGGCAGAGTGTGAAGATTGTTTTTTTGAAAGACAGTGTACTGATTGAAAATCATGGAAAGAATATTCATCTTTTAATAATGAGTCAGCAATTTAGTATGCTGGTTCCAGGGATATTTCATCAACGAAAAACTTTTTTTAAACTCTGCTTAGCCGAAATATAGACACAAACACACACGCGCGCGCGGGCGCACGCACGCAATCACACACACGCACACACACACACACAACTGCGATTACATCTTACGATGTCGATCGATTGAGAAAAACTAGACAAATGAAACTGGGTGTGTGGACTGTCGGGAAAACAGTAACAAAGAGACAAGCAGTGATTTACTTGAAGGTCAGGGTCATTGAGGATGGAGGGAGGAAGTAGTCCTGTGAGACAGGCGGAAGTGATGCCGAAGATGACGTTGGCAGAAACAGTGACGTCAACGTTGTTGATGTTGAAGGGCATGGCTACGCCCTTGTGGAAGTGGGACTCCATGCCCCCCAGGTCTTCAGTCTGACACAAACACATGCTAGAGAGTTACAATGCCAGTGTAGTATTTAGACTCCAGGTCCCCCAGGTCTTCAGTCTGACACAAACACATGCTAGAGAGTTACAATGCCAGTGTAGTATTTAGACTCCATGCCCCCCAGGTCTTCAGTCTGACACAAACACACGGTAGAGAGTTACAATGCCAGTGTAATAGTTAGACTCCATGTCCCACAGGTCTTCAGTCTGACACAAACACATGCTAGAGAGTTACAATGCCAGTGTAGTATTTAGACTCCATGTCCCACAGATCTTCAGTCTGACAAAAACAGATGGTAGAGAGTTACAATGCCATGTAGTATTTAGACTCCATGTTCCACAGGTCTTCAGTCTGATACAAACACATGGTAGAGAGTTACAATGCCAGTGTAGTATTTAGACTCCATGTTCCACAGGTCTTCAGTCTAACACAAACACATGGTAGAGAGTTACAATGCCAGTGTAATAGGTAGACTCCATGTCCCACAGGTCTTAAGTCTGACACAAACACATGATAGAGAGTTACAATGCCAGTGTAATAGTTAGACTCCATGTCCCACAGGTCTTAAGTCTGACACAAACACATGATAGAGAGTTACAATGCCAGTGTAATAGTTAGACTCCATGCCCCCAGGTCTTCAGTCTGACACAAACACATGGTAGAGAGTTACAATGCCAGTGTAGTATTTAGACTCCATGCCCCCCAGGTCTTCAGTCTGACACAAACACATGGTAGAGAGTTACAATGCCAGTGTAGTAGTTAGACTCCATGTAACACAGGTCTTCAGTCTGACACAAAATAATGGTAAAGAGTAATTGACAAAGTCAAAGACAACGACAATGACGGCGACTGACGCCGATGACAACCTAGAAAATACGTTACGAACATCACGATATAATTTGCATGCCATTTGTCGGAATTCCTGATGTGTTCATTGTATAAAGTTGCAGTCACATGACCCCCATCCAAGCGCCTTTTGAATATTTCTTCAAAGGCTAAAAAAGCGGCAGTAATAACTAACTCTGCAGATAACGTGAATGGGAATAGTAATGAAGGAATTGAAGTACGTGCAATTTTACACTCTGTTTTAAAATCAAGAAGTATTTTCTCGAGAAACTGTGACCAAGATTCTCTCACAAATTTCTTCGCCATCTTCGCGCCTCATACATAGCAGATGAGTGGACAAACATCTCATACTAGCGTCAACGAACGACTGACGAGGTACGCCTTCACATTGTAAATACAGTGAAACCCGAAAGAAGAAGCAGTTTCTATTACCTAGATAATGCATCAGATGGATGGATGGATGGACGGACGGACGCACGGACGGACGGACGCACGGACGCACGGACGGAAGGATGGTTGTATGGGTGGAGTTTTACGGTCTCTCAGCCTTTGTAGGCTATGTATGGTGATTACAAACGAAAGTCACTAGTGGCATGTTCAGGAGGCTCAGCGCTGCAAAGCGCTGCTCAGCGCTGCATGTGATTCACTCCTGAACAACAATTTTGGGGCGTGATTCACTCAGCGCTGAGCAGCGCTTTGCATCACCGATCCGAGGTGATTCAGACGATTTTGCGTCATTTTCAAAATGGCGTCTTCGATCCCGCACTGGCCGTCGATGCGCAAAATAACCCTCTGAAACATCATTTTGGGACT
>JAWQFJ010012258.1:32500-42500 GCA_034096865.1 Theodoxus fluviatilis
TACACTACCAGAAAACAACTAAACAGTCCTTTACGATTCGGTTGAGAGTGCAGGTGCTAGCAATAGTCTCAACTCCTTTGACACATCCGGGTAGTAATGATCACACTGTTAATACATATGTGATGAGTCTGCAACCTGATTTCAGGAGTCATTTGTCTTGAATTAAAAATGATAAAAATGAATGTGCCATCTTTAACGCATGAAATGAAATGCACGTAAAACGTCTATTAGTAAGAGAAAATTGGTCGCAAAGGCGTATTAGTGACTTTCGTGAGCAGTGTCAATATCAATGTAGGAGATTACTGGCTTTGAGAAGAACTGGTTAAACATCCGAGCGTGCACATGTAATGCATATTGGAAAATTGTATGTTTCCTATTTTGGCAATAAAGTGATTTGATATGTATGTATGTATGTATGTATGTATGTATGTATGTATGTATGTATGTATGTATGTATGTATGTATGTATGTATGTATGTATGTATGTATGTATGTATGTATGTATGTATGTATGTATGTATGTATGTATGTATGTATGTATGTATGTATGTATGTATGTATGTATGTATGTATGTATGTGTGTGTGTGTATAAACGCGAACAATTGTGTGTGCGTGTATATGTATGAGTGTTCATGTGTGTGTGTGTTTAAACTATATGCGTGCGCGCGCGCGCGTGTGTGTGTGTGTGCGTGTGTGTGTGTGTGTGTGTGTGTGTGTGTGTTTGTGTGTGTGTGTGTGAGCATGTGTGTGTGTGCTTGGTTGTTTAAGAATATGTTTTTATATCTGTGTGTTTGTGTTTGCGTGTCTCTGTACAAGTATTCTTGTCACTGTGTGTGTGTGTGTGTGTGTGTGTGTGTGTGTGTGTGTGCGTGCGTGCGCGTGCGTGCGTGCGTGCGCGCATTATTGGGGAGGGTGTGAGTTTGTGTTTGACCAGTTCTTTACCACAGGAGAGCTGTCAGGCCTGTCAGGTACAGTAGCTGTGTGGTCAAACATTCAGAAAAGCCGCCTGAACGCACGAATGAAATGAAAACGAGTTCGACAAGACACTCATTAATATTGCAAGCACCCTCCCTGAACTGGATTCATTTAGTTATGTGACAAACGGCATGAGGGATGAGCCACGCGTTTTCTTGCTATAATAAGAGCGTGCTCTGTTGAGAAGATAATGGATACTAGCTCTCTCTCTCTCTCTCCCCCCCCCCCCCCCCATTTAAATAGTGAAAGGGGCCTCCCATTAATGGGGAGGATGCGGGGTTTTATTGCCAGAGTAAAAACGAAATCTGACGGGTTTCATTCGTCATGCGCACTTGCTTTCTTTATGCATGTATTACGTAACTGCAGTCTTCAAAAAAATTTCAACCAATCTTTTGTCACTTTCTTGCTTTCTGTTTTGTAATTCCACAAACTTCCATCTCACATACATGATTAAGACGACAATAAACTTTCAGACGTAATTCCTTTAAGTTTGTTGTCGCTGTATATACTTCCATCTCATTAGATCAATGAAGACGAGAAACTTACAGACGTAATTCCTTTAAGTTTGTTGTCGCTGTATATACTTCCATCTCATTAGCTCAATGAAGACGACGAGAAACTTTCAGACATAATACCTGTAAGTCCGCGATCCTCTTGGAGAGTTCTGCAAGGAGCTGAGTGGAATTCTGGACAGGATTTCTCTGTGTGGAGGATCCCAGGACAGCGCTGCAGGCCAAGGCCAGCAGCAGAAAAGGCAGTGTCCTCATGTCTGTGGTGGAGCGTCAGTGGAATCCTGGCTGCAGAGGTGACGTGGACTTGTGCAAGCGCTTGTCAACGTTACGTAATCCTGCGGCAACGTTGATTTACGGCATCTGTGAATGGATGAGTAAAATATGCATGTTCCAGTGTCCATGCAGTCATGCACGTCTAAATGTCCAAGCTTTGATTTATGGGCACGTTTCCTCGCGGCATGTTTGCAGGGGTATTATTCATCTTATGTGAGAGGTGTGTGTGTGTGTGTGTGTGTGTGTGTGTGTGTGTGTGTGTGTGTGTGTGAATCTCTCTCTCTCCCGCTCTCTCTCTCTCTCTCTCTCTCTCTCTCTCTCTCTCTCTCTCTCTCTCTCGCTCGCTGTCTCTGTCTTTGAATCTGTCTGTCTGTCTGTCTGTCTGTCTGTCTGTCTGTCTGTCTGTCTGTCTGTCCGTCCGTCCGTCCGTCCGTCCGTCCGTCTGTTTGTCTGTCTGTCTGTCTGTCTGTCTGTCTGTCTGTCTGTCTGTCTGTCTGTCTGTCTGTCTGTCTGTCTGTCTGTCTGTCTGTCTGTCTGTCTGTCTGTCTGTCTGTCTGTCTGTCTGTCTGTCTGTCTGTCTGTATAATGTATGTATGTATGTATAATGTACTTATATTGCGCGCACTTCCAACCCAAAGGCTGCTCAGTGGCGCATGCACACACACAAAAAATGTCACGAATTTTCCATGGTTCCATGATGTCTCTAGTAGAGGTCGACAAGGATCCCCTAGTCAGCAAGACGCGCTTGGCGGAAAAGGCACGTCTTGAGGCTTCCTCTGAACTTCTTCTGCTTTGGCTCCTGACGCAACGCCCTGGCAGTTGATTCCACAGGACTGGTGCAGCAGAGCGGAAAGCTCGATCCCCCGACGAAGACTTTGTCGGTGGCACGCTGAGGAGATGAGAAGCACCAGACCTCAGATTTCTAGGGGGGCAGTATCGGGAGAGCAGCTGCTGCAGGTACAATGGGGCGGTAGGAATGGTCTGGCAGCACTCGAAGGTTTTAGTGAGGATCTTGAAGGCTATACGCTGCCTAACAGGAAGCCAGTGAAGTTTGTGGAGCAGTGGTGTCATTCGACAGTCTGTCTCTCTGTCGTTCTATCTCTCTGTCCTATATTTACAAAAGTCTTTTCTTTGTAAACATTAATTTAACTCATTCGAAACGCGTAGCATCGCGTGGTCCTACTCACTGAACGAGTCGTTAACGAGGCGTAAGTTCATCATGTCGCGCAGTTAAAAAAGAAAATAGTATGTCTCGCACGGATACATTCCTTGTTTAGACAACTCGTCTGGGAAGACTGAACGCAGGTGATGATCACATTATTGCGATTATCTCAATCACATACACATGTATAAACGAATAAACACCCCCCAAAACAACATCTGCGTTCAATCGTCCCAGACAGGTTGTCAAAACAAAGAACGTATCCATGCGGGACATTTCAGTCTTTTCACAGCACGACAAAAGAACAAACTAAGGACGTATCCTGTGAAAGTCATCTATGAATATTTGATGCACTGATTTCGGCTCGAAAACGGACAAAAGCATAGGCCTACCTACAAAGACAGAAGAAAAGAAAAAATGGAGACGCTGTCTTTGAACGACAATGAGCTACAATAGCAACCGAAACAGGATGTACACTGACATGCAATTAGGTAGTAGGCCTGTAGCGTGGAAAATAGTAACCCGTGGAAAACAGTAACGGAAGTCATCGCAGAGTTATCTGCTCGGGATTTTCTGAAAGTTCAACTCTAAAAAGAGACGGCACCCGCCACTCCGCCTGACTAACTTGGCACGCCCGGGGAGTTATGCTAAGATCCGGCCGCGTAAATATATCTGCGTTTTGTGACAAACGTCTTTCTCGGCGGTACTGTACTCCATGCACCTTAACGGTGCGCGTGATTCGGGTGTAATCTTAAGCTAAACGACGTTTATTGGCGCTGCTGAAATGGTCGAAGTCGGAAACATTCGGAACGTCGTTTAGCTTAAGATTACACCCGAATCACGCGCACCGTTAAGGTGCATGGAGTACAGTACCGCCGAGCAAGACGTTTGTCACAAAACGCAGATATATTTACGCGGCCGGATCTTAGCATAACTCCCCGGGCGTGCCAAGTCAGTCAACGGTCGCGTTTTATAAAACCAGACTACAAACAGACTACAGGGAGGTGACTCCCATATTATTTCCGGCAGGGGAGACGGCTTTACAGGGAGAAAAACTTTTTTGAACGCTACATCATGTGTTAAACTACACAAATGCACCAAAACCTTGTAAAGCAACTAATGCGTCGTTTGTCGGAATATATTCCATGCGAAGAACAGGTGCAGGAGCGGTAAATTGCATAAAGCACGTCCCTCGCAGATAACTCTGCGATGACTTCCGTTACTGTTTTCCACGGGTTACTATTTTCCACGCTACAAGGCCTACTAGGCCAGGGGCCTCACCAATTTCTTTGTCTCTGTCTTTTGCCTGTGTTTGTCTTTCTGCCTCTGCATGTCTATCCGTCCGTCCGTCCGTCCGTCCGTCCGTCCGTCCATCCATCCGTCCGTCCGTCTGCCCACCCGTCCATCTCTCTCTCTCTCTCTCTCTCTCTCTCTCTCTCTCTCTCTCTCTCTCTCTCTCTCTCTCTCTCTCTCTCCCCCTCTCTCTCTCTCTCTCTCACACACACACACACACACACACACACACACACACACACACACACACACACACAGACACACACACACACACACACACACACACACACACACACGCACACGCACACACACACAGTCACAAACACACAGAAACACACACGTGTGTACAAAAAATCCCACGCGTACAATTTCACCCACGACACAAAGTGTCATAAATACTTCATTACCCACACGAAATCAATACACGCATGCACGTAGGCCGCGCGCGTGTTAGGCCACACAGGCTGGTATTCTGATTGATTTCACAGACTGAATAACAGCAACTACTCAGCCAGGGCACAAAACATGATACATATGCGACTAGCTAAGTCGGACATGAGTAAGAGACAGGATCGAGGATCTCACAAAAAATAGTACGAACATATAGGACATCGAAGAATGTACACTTGACTGTCAACGAAACCCTTTCTAACGCTTCGATAATAGCGCGGGAAGGTAAAAGAAAAAGAAAACAACTCTATTCAGAGTCTCTGATGTAACAAAGAAAGATCACATGCAGCTTCTTACTTAGCCTGCTGGGGAAATCCTAACTTGTGGATTGTAGTTCTTCCGTTTGCTCCGTCCCTAGTAGCCCCACGCTATTTTCGACCACAGCTCATGTGGTTGAACAGGATACGAGTCGAGCGGCAGGGAGATTCCCCGCTAACCTAGAATGTGTGTGACGAAAGCAGGCAGAGCTGTAGAAACAAATTCAACGTCACTAAATCAGCTCTACTCTAGATGAAACGAAGGAGAAGCATCGAGACGTTGTTCAACTCGCCGATGAAGCTGTGACAACCGGTGTAAAAGACTCCACGACCACCCCTCACTCCTCAGATCAACGCGCGTGCCCTCGCTGCACTCTTGTCCAGAAACAATATTACAGTGGTCCCACTGTCATACGTAACAAGATCCCTGCTCTGAGAATACTACACTGCCCTGACCGCCACTAAGCAGACACTACGGTAAACAGATCTAGATTGCAACAACAAAGAGCTCACCTCCCTGGAGACAACAATGAGTGTTTTCTCCTCTCTCCTGCCCCAGGCGCGCAATCGAATGTTTGGTCCTGACTCAGTGACCGAGTTACACGACGCACGTCTATTTTTAGAAACGGTGCTCCCGGCGTGGTGAGCCAAAGGGCAACCCCGCGATGTTCTGCGTAATATATAACACCAGTGCGTAATAACACACACCCCCCCTTCCCTCCCTCTCTCTCTCTCTCTCTCTCTCTCTCTCTCTCTCTCTCTCTCTCTCTCTCTCTCTCTCTCTCTCTCTCTCTCTCTGATGATTTACAAAAATGGTGTTCATCAAATAGAATGGTCATAAACCCCTCAAAAACCAAGTGCAGGATCCTAACTACAAGACAAAAACGTCAACGACAACCCCTAACCATCAACATTATGCTAGAAAATGAAATCATTGAGCAAGTTTCTGAACACAGAGTGCTAGGCATAATTGTTGATGAACAACTAACTTGGCAACAACATATGTCAATTTCTTATGCAAAACTATTGCTAAGAACATTTTCCTTCTCTTCAAACTGAGGCATTTTGTCACCACCGATGCATGCACAATGTTTTTTCACGCACACATGAATTCCCATATTAATTTTGCATCTGTTGTATGGGATGACTCTATGGCAGTGCACTTGAACAATATTAAATCACTGTACAGACGATCTGCCAAGCTTATCATTTCCGACTCAACATTGTCTACGGATGAAAAGATTAAAAATCTTGGCTTACTACCCTTCCAAAAAACCTCGTCCTCAAAAAATGCATCTTTATGCACAAAATTGCTCATTCACAAGCACCGAAGCAGGGGCGGATCTGGGTTTTCAAAGGGGGGGGTGCAAAGTTCTTTTTTGTTTGTTTTGTATCTTATCAGCGAAGGCGCGAAGCGCCGAACCGACGGCGCGAAGCGCCGAGCATGCTAGGGGGGTCCGGGGGCATGCCCCCCCTGAATTTTTTATATAAAAAGGAAGCAAAATGGTGCAATCTGGTGCAATCTGAGCGTGTAAAGTGCTGTTTTCAGGCGAAACATTTTGCCACTGATGTGGTGGGGGGGTGGAGATAGGACCAACTGTCTCTCTCTTGGGAAGCACATGCTCGAAAATGTACAGTGCTAAATAAGTTCGATGTTAATAATAAAGAATCCCAATTCACAAAAACAACATGAGGAAAAAGTCTTTGCAACAAGATCATACCTCGAATTTAATAATCTTTATGGGGGTGGGGTGGGGGTGGGGGGTGGGGAGCCAACTTAACATACTAATTACTAAGAGAAACGGTGTTATGACTTGAATTTTTCACTATTGATCCGTGAAATCCCCCACCTACCAGTTTACATGTCTAAGTAGTACTTAGCACAGGTTTATTTTAATAGTAGCCAAGAATTGATTTATTCTGATCAAGATCCAATGGTTTTTTGCTTGAACTTATGGTTTTTCTTTTATGGAGGTGAGATTTGTATGCGCTTTAGGAATCGAATCGTTTGTGTTTGTCCTGGTGGTTGCACCGCTCTGAAAAAAGTGATTGTCATTTACAAATTTTTTTCTGAATACTCATCTTTAGGCTATCGGCAAGTCTTGAGACACTGGCTCTTCTTGTCGGTGTGACCTTTTTGAGATTTACATCATTTTTCTACGTATAGTGACCATGGGTATCTTGTAAGATTTTTTATTTAACACGTTTTGAGTGACTTTCTTGTACAATGTATAATTATATAACACTTTGTGTGACACTATGACATATTAGTTTGGCTATCTCATTGGGGTTTGATAAAGTCGTAGGGAAATTGTGGAAATTAACATTAATGAATTGTATACATAGCATGCAAAGACAGTGATCACCTACCCCTACATAATTACCGTATAAAGCATTTATTTGATCACGTTAAAATAGTAATGTGATGTGCCTTTCTGAATGGCTTCCGTATGTTTTCTTGGTATATTAATTTTCTTGCGGCTATTTGTTTGTTTCTTTCTTGACATACCCCAATGGAGTGTTTTTCTTGCATTTTAAAATTGCTTCATACTGCGGTGGGCAGTGTATTGTTTCATATTATTTGTTTCGTTTTGTAACTTAGCCTGTGGTGCTTGAATTGATGCTTTTCTAATAAATGCGCACGGTCTCTGTCGGTTGATTGCGTGTCTTATGGTTGTGATTATGCCCTTCTTTTTTTTAGGATTGCAATACAATAAGTTTACTCGTGCGCTATATTATCAGCATCTCTCTCTGCTTCTGCACCCACCCACCCTTTTATTTGTCGGCGGGGGGGGGGGGGGGGGCTGCAAATTACAATCACTATTAGTTATGACAACACTATTTCTCTTTTCCATGCTCTTATTTATGTATTAATCATTGTTATGTAGTTTATTTCTTTAATTTATTAGGAGTTTTTTGGCTGGGGGTGGAATTAACATTTACCTACTATATTTTATCAGCCATCTCTCTTTCTCTTTGTTCTGCCGGAGGGCAGTGGGGCGGGGGGAGCGGGGAATCGCCCTTACATATCGTGCAATACATTTACTATTCATATATTTATCGAGCTTCTCTCTTCTTTTCCTCTCTTTTTTGGTGGGCCATAAGCCCGGAGGGGCGAGGGGGGGTTTACCGGGGCTGCAATTATCATTGACATTCCAATATTTATCAACATCTGCCCTTTCCTCCGAAGGTGCCGCTACTCTCATTCTTTTGTCTTTGTGCTGGGGCGGCGGGGGGGGGTTTTTGGGCGGTGTTGCGCAGATGGGGGTGGGGGGGGGGGCAACCGGATTAAAGCATTGTCTTTTGGTTCTAGATGTACCGAGGACGATAGCTTTGTGGGTGAAGCACAGGTGATCGCCTAAGGTGGAGTGTAATGGAAGGCGCATCGGGGATAGGTTGGCACTGAGGGCTTTAGTTGGCCCTGCGGTCGGCAGGCGAGAGGTGGCGAGAAATGTGATCGGTGTGATGTCTTGTTGCCGCTGCGGCATTGGGGGCATTCGGCAAGAGTCGAGCGTTTTAGGAGGTATGTGGCCGGTGTACATCTGTGACCTGGGTGGGTCATCCCCCCGATCCCAGACCGGCCACGATGGGGGGGGTGCGCGTGAATTGGCCTTAGGACTTGGGTGATTAAACATTCTCCACGGGTGATATGGGTGCGGTGAGCGAGGGCGAAGACGTGAGGGGGGTGGGAACGTACCTAGAGTGTATTGGGTGAGTGTAGATCAACACGAAGGTAGCGAGGACGAGAAGGCATTATCCAACGGGCTAGCGGCTAAGTGGTCTTTGCGGCAGCAGTGAGAAGCGGTGGCGGTGAGAGGCAGGATCTGGATTGCGTTTGTTCTCATGTGCGCTTAGCAGAAAAACTTAACCTGGTGGACGCCGGAGTTTGGGATGTCGTTGCGGGGCTCTGGGGAGGGATCTTCGATGGATGTGGTTACCATAGCATAAAAGTGGATGCCTGGGATTCTTATATAGTATATGATAGGCTACTATTGATTATTTTTTTTTTATTTCATTTTTTTTTTATTTATATCATAATATTCTCTGATCATCCGCTATTCATCAGCACTCGAGTGTCAAGCAGTGAAAGCGAAACAGAAGGTTGTCCAACTACTAAAAACAATGTGGAATCTCCACACCCTGAACACAAGCATATTTTTTAAGCTGTTTGACGCTCAGGTGCTGCCTTCTCTTTTGTACGGATCAGAGCTTTGGGGATTATCTAAGAGACACCCTATCGAGAAGGCGCATTTATTTGCATGCAAGCGCTTCCTTAATGTCGATATAAAATCTTCCAACACCTTGTGCTATGGCGAACTAGGAAGATACCCAGTCTATATTAGTGCTATGATGAGAGCTGTTAAGTACTGGCTGAGACTATGTAAGATGCCAGCAGATAGACTTCCAAAGCAGGCCTATTACATGATGTTGAACGCAAACCCTCCAGCCCAGTTTAATTGGGTACAATCAATTAAGCGGAATTTGTCAGAATTAGGATACGGTTATGTATGGACAAACTGTGATACGACACACGAAAAGGGTTTTCTGAGGTCTCTCAAAATAGATTACGTGATTGCTATCTACAGGAGTGGGCAGCAAATATTAGCAGCAGCACTAGATTTGCTCTCTATACATTCTTCAAAAATAATCTGCAGTGTGAGAAATATTTGTGTACGATAGATATGAAGAAATTTAGAGATGTATTCATACGATTTAGATTAGGAAATAACGAACTGAGAAACAATGTCCGATCGACATCAGAACAGAGTCCACTGAAAACTTGTCCATTTTGTACTGAAATTGAAGACGAAGCCCATTTTATGCTTTACTGTTCTGTTTATAAGGACACTAGAGAAATGTATTTATCTAGATACATTCAGCGAACAGACTGTACTACTGTGGCATATTTACTGAATGGACGCGGTACAAAAAAAACTCGAGATGTTGCCATGTTTATTCATTATTCTCTGAAGATTCGAGCAATGACAATCAACATGTCAACACGTCACTCATGTGATGAAGGAGGCTCACTGCTATCGCCGTAAAGATGAAATCACGTCTCTTTTACTGTGTTGTA
>JAWQFJ010012260.1:0-5000 GCA_034096865.1 Theodoxus fluviatilis
TGTGTATGGATAGGGTCGAGGAGACCTTGGGCCAGAATAAATTTCTTAATGGAAAGGGAACTTAGATAGATGAACTTTTGTATGGGCTGACTTGTCACTTGACTTACTTGACTTAGTCCTCTTCGCTCCGGTCGGAGCATAGGGCCTTCACTGCAAGTCTCCACCTCTGTCGGTCTTGGGCTGCCCTCTTTGCCTCTCCCCATGTCATCCGGACTGTCCTCAGCTTTGCCTGTAGGGTTCTTTTCCAGGTCAGTGCTGGTCGACCACGCTTCCGTTTACCCTGAGGGTTCCAGTCCAAGGCGTGGCGTGGAATGCAGGCATCGTTTCTGCGCAGGGTGTGCCCAATCCACTTCCATTTCCTTGTTTGGATGGCGTTGACGATCTACTCCTGCCTGGTACGTTGCCAGAGTTCTTTGTTGGAGATTCTTTCTGGCCATCTGATACGCAGGATCTGGCGGAGGCAGGTGTTGATGAAGACTTGCAGCTTGTGGCCGATGCTTTTGGTATGTCTCCAGGTTTCAGATCCGTAGAGCAGCACATATTTAACATTTGTGTTGAAGATCCTCAGTTTGGTGTGACGGCTGAGGCTCTCATTTCTCCACACTGGTTTCAGGGTGACGAAGGCGTGTCGTGCTTTACCTATCTGCAATAAAGTGACTTGATATGTATGTCTGTCTGGTCGGTCAGTCTGTCTGTCTGTCTGGTCGGTCGATCTGTCCGTTTGTCTGGTCGGTCGGTCGGTCGGTCTGTCTGTCTAGTCGGTCGGTCTGTCTGGTCGGTCGGTGAGTGGGTCGGTCTGTCTGTCCGGTAGGTCGCTCTCATTGCACAATACCAAAGTGTTGCCCTCTCGACAAGATTGTCTGTAAAAGTCTATATCGATTACTTGGCCACCAGAGGAAAACAAACTGTTGCTCACATTTTGAAAGCTGGTGAAGTTTGCAGACCATAAGCTTCCTTGCATATCTTAACTATACTGCCCACTTCATTCTATGGTTCAGAAATATGGGGACTGTGCAGTGTAAACAAGATTTTAAAAAGGTAACGTACACACATACGTAAGCAAGACATTCGGATTCCAGACCATAAGTTGAGTGGAGATCTCAGCAGATATCCTCTGTTCATCACTTTTTAAAATTGTAACAACTGTCAAATATTGACTTAAAATATCAAAGATGCTAGTACCAGACTTCCTACGCAAAACTTCAAAAGACCTTTATGGATGACAATGATACTCCTCCTTTAAGAACTACTTCGGTGCAATGGAATAGTGACTTTCCCTCATTAAAAATAAAAATCCCGTGACTCGTACATTTGTTTTAGCATCAAGGACCTCAAAACCAACAGGAAGTGCACCAATCGTTTGCATCTGCAGTAACTGTACCCGTTTTCTTCTTACACAGAAATGGAACAGCACTTTGTGTTGTATTGCTCCAGTAGAGATCTAAGGCAGAGGTATCTACACAGGCACTTTGTGTTGTATTGCTCCAGTAGAGATCTAAGGCAGAGGTATCTACACAGGCACTTTGTGTTGTATTGCTCCAGTAGAGATCTAAGGCAGAGGTATCTACACAGGCACTTTGTGTTGTATTGCTCCAGTAGAGATCTAAGGCAGAGGTATCTACAAAGGCACTCTAAGGGCAATCGATCAGAATGTGCTATTTTCATATAAGGTCCAAAACCCTGCAGGACTTGAAGCTATTATAACGATGTTTACACTGACGTCCTCAGCCAAGGAAAGCATACATGTACATTGTCAACAAGTAGTCATCAACCACAACAAATAATTTCACGTCCATCATGTAATTCTGAGAGAAAAAACGCCTTATCAAGCGTTTCTTTGTAGATTTGTATCACGGCTGATAAATAAAGTGTTAACGTTTGATTTTCCTTTTCCAAGTTACCATAAATATGGCTGCTTTTACTATATACTTACTGGGCCAAGTCTCTGGTGCAATGATGAAAGTTGAATTGTGGCGGAGGTATAGAAAATAAACAAGACCTCCCGTTGATTTCAACACCATCAGACAAGGCAGAAGTTGACAACAAAACAACGACAAAACTTTCAGCAGCAGCCGCCATCACTGACACCACTACCACTACCCTCACCACCACCAGGAGCAGCATTGGTCGGTTTTCCTTTCACAATGTTTGCTTCAAGCTCAAACTCTATAGGACATTTGCCTTTGGGGCTTTCCTTCAGGTTAGTATGACAGATAGACAGACACACACACACACACACACACGCGCGCGCGCACACACGCACACACACACACACACACACACACACTTACACATACCCACACACACATACAGCAGTGACAGATGGGAAAATAGACACACAGTCTGATTTAAGCTCAAAAGCTATAGGACATTTGCCTTTGAGGCTTTCCTTCAGGTTAGTATGACAGATAGACCGACACACACGCGCGCGCGCGCGCACACACACACACACACACACACACACACACACAACACACACACACACATACACACACGAGAGAGAGAGAGAGAGAGAGAGAGAGAGAGAGAGAGAGAGAGAGAGAGAGAGAGAGAGACAGACAGACAGACAGACAGACAGACAGACAGACAGACAGACAGACAGACAGAGGGGGGGAGCGAGGGAGAGAGAGAGAGAGAGGGGGGGGAGCGAGAGGAGGGAGAGAGAGAGAGAGAGAGAGAGAGAGAGAAAGAGAGAGAGAGAGAAAGAGAGAGAGAGAGAGAGAGAGAGAGAGAGAGAGAGAGAGAGAGAGCAAAGCTTGTCTACATCTCTTCATATAAAAGCCACATTCATGACGGATTGATAGAATGTGTTTTTTCACATAGTGACATCTCTCAAAACAAATCTGCATCCACACTCATCCATACTACTCCCTCGTCTCTTCTTTTGAAAGAATGATACAGGTACGAGCCAACATTGTGGAATACTTCACAGTCTCTTGAGCCCATTCAAGAAACATAGTTGTTGACTCCTAAGAGCATGTATTTTTTCAAGAATCGTTGTCTTAGGTCCTCATAAACAGGATATTCTAATAATAAATGTTTGACATCTTTGTCATCCTCTCTACAGGCTGGACATAAAGTTGATTTAGAGTTATCATACTTGAATGTATGGGTGTACACGTGTGACATCTGCATACGAAACCTCACTAAAACGTCTCTAAGCACCTTCTTCCCAGCATATACCAGGTAATGTTCTGTACAGGAAGTATCTGTCGCTGCGGTTAAGCTGTGCCTTCCATTTTTCTTCAAAGTTGTGGATCCAACGTTTACGTAACTCTCGCACAACCCAGCCTCATTCTCCACTCTTTGCTCCTTCCATGGCACCAACATTGTTTTCCATCTTAGCCTTTCTTACTTTGTAAGACAAGTTATACCCTTTTTCAATGTAAATAAGCACGATTCTTTACACCTTTGCCGGGTATCTCGTTTGATCCATTTTCAACAATTTACACCAATATTTGATACCGCAGATAGTTGCATTGATGTACATGGGATACCTTCAGCAATCTTCATACAACACAGCATTAGGTGTTTTGTTGACACACTACAGAACCTTTTCAGAGCTGCCACATGCATGGTTTGGACAGTTTGACAATCACACAATCCCAAAATCTCTTAAGCATATAACTTCTTCTTCTTCTTCTCGATCGCCGATCACACTTGGAGTCCCGATCTTGAAATATAATCAGTGGTCCTCTGCAGCGCATCCGCTGGCCCGTACATTTTGTTGTGCAAGGACTCTGGCGTTGGTCAAATCTCTGCCCTCAGCAACCGGAGGCTCCCGCAGTCCTGTAGAATGTGGGCCGTGTCCTGTTCTGCCTCTCCACAAGGACACATAGGGGAGGGCACAACATGCATCTTTTTGTGAAGATGCTGGTTCAGTCTGTTATGTCCCGTTTGCCGGAAGATGACAATCTGCTGTGGCCTTGATAGGAGGTGGTAGCTGTCATGTGGCTGGGGCGTCCTGTGCAGAGTCTTAATTATGGTCTTCACTTCTGTCAGGCTGACGGGGTTGTTCTCTTGATCATTCTGCGCCCAGCTTTGCCATTTTGTCCGCCTCTTCATTTCCTTGTACACCGCAGTGGGAGGGGATCCACTGCAGTACTGTCCTCAGGCTCTTGATGTTATTCAGCGTCAGTTCCAGCTGAGGCTGTTTGTTACTGGTCATCGCTTGCAGCATTGACAGAGCGTCGGTCAGAAAGACCACCTGGTTGTCATGGTTACTCTGTTTTTGACTTTTGAAACTTTATTGTAAGGCCGACGGCCCGTCACAACATTTTACATTCGAATCATTCGTTGAAGGTTCTTGATTACAGCAAAAGTACTTCAATCGGTAAACAACAATTTTGTCGTACAATATACAATGAAAACAGCATTGTAATTTTCCCCCGGATCATTTACAACATAATGGTAGATGACGTACTCAATACCCTTGGATCAGTTGTTTTGTTTATTCTACACAATGGCAACTAATTATCTGCTAAAACCCATGATACATAATTATCTTACTTGCCCAACATGTCCCTCTTGAAGTCTTTGACGTCGGTTGAGAGCGTAGTGTAAAAACATGGCGACGTGTTTTGTTTTTATGTACCCATGTCCATCTATCAAGAATATGAAACCTTGCGTATTCATAAATTTGATGTATCTTTTGATGTACTTTTCCCTCAGGTCTTCATATGTGGGGCACACCATCAAGAGATGCATTTCATCCTCCGTGTTATCATTACAGAATGGACATTTCATCTCTTCTCTTCTATATAACTTGTTTCCATTAAGTCCGTGTACTCCCAACCGGAAGCGTGTGAGTGCAACTCTAAATTTTGCTATGTTTATTGTACTAAGATATTTTTCACATTCAAACGTATTTTTGAAGGTACTGTACAATATCAGACGTTCACGTTTAGTAATCTTACAATGCCATCTCTGTCTATAGCAGTCTTGGAGTCTAATCTTAAGGTTTTTCAGGAAGTTTCTTTCGTTATTAGTCCCTTTGTTGT
>JAWQFJ010012260.1:7500-18889 GCA_034096865.1 Theodoxus fluviatilis
CAGACATAGAGAGAGAGACAGAGAGAGAGAGTCACATACAGAGAGAGAGACAGAGAGAGAGTGACAGAGAGATAGAGAGAGAGAGAGAAGGAGAGAGAGAGACTGAGAGAGAAAGAGAGAGGGACAGAGAGAAAGAGAGAGAGAGAGAGAGAGAGAGAGAGGATAGGGGAAGGATCTCATAATGTATCTCTGAACCTAACTGCTTACTTGGTTCTTGTTAGCGCAAAAAGTTCCTGCTGTGTAATCTGTAAGGCATGCAGTATTAACAAATTATTATGCAATGCAATCAAAGGAGTTAACTCTCCCAGAAACAGCGAATTTGACCTTTTTCGGTGATGCCCCAGTTTATCAACGAAAAGTCTTTGAAATGACACATATCAAGCTTAAGATTAATCTTTGTAGTCTTTTTGATTAATCCTCTGCGGTCATGAAAGTCATTCTAAGACAGAAGAAATTGACTATGGTCAGAAGTTGAACAACTCCTGAACGTTGATGAAATGCTTCGTTTCAGTCCACTCCATGCATGAACTTTCACTGCAATTTCTTTTGCTCGAAAACTATGCAATCTAAAGTACTTACAACAACTCTAGGATAAATGGTTTCATTGATTCTTCCTGTAGATAGGGTGACAATCCCTATCAAGGCTGGATAGAAACGATCTAGTTCGACATTGCGTTGTTTGATATCTACAATCGAAATCTGGAGACCCGATGAATCTAAACAAAAACACATGCCTCTGTAGAATGCTCTGTGTAGGCGTGCAGTTGATAGGAAGAAAATAAAGTCTATTTGCTTTGAAAGAGGAGACGTCGAGCATTTTGAAGCAAAAACAGCTTTAATTTGCCTCTTCAATTTTCCAAACAAAGAAACAAACACATTTCTTGTCAACATGTTTCTTCCCAAAATAAACCATTAACAAGATCAATCAAACTTCAAACAGATGAAAACAACACATAAGGGAGTTCCTCTTCGGCATGCCTCTGCAGAGCAATTGTGCAGAGCGGGTGTCAACCTGAGCTACTGGGCGCCGCCAGTAATGGCGAGGTTTGGGCTCTACAGAAGGGGACCGTTTGTTAGGCGCGGAATCTCGAGAGAATCGCGAGGGCTAGGCTTTTCGATACAGCGAAAGTCTCTAGCACAGTTCCTCTCACGTGATGGAAGGTTTCCTTCCGAAATATTCAAATAGAGGTCACACGAGAGGCTTGTGAGATAGTCCTCTGCTCTCTGACATACGCCGTAACAGTAGCTCTGGTATTTCGCAAAAAAAAACCCTAATAAAATACGCTTGGTGATGCAATAAACACGCGCTTATTCGATGAAATAAAATGTTTCTGTTTAAGTGGAAACAAGTTTTGACATCTGAATGATTTCTGTAAAAAGTTGGGGGAAAATAGTATCCGAAGCGAACTATTTTGGCGTAATGCTGTAATGCGAAGGGTCAAATCTATTACGCATTCATTGCGAACTGCGCCAGTCACCACTAACTCGGGTTCACAGAATGCCCCGGAACTCCCTTGCTGCGTCCCGCTGCGGAGGCCCGGCTGTACTAAAATGGCGGAGACCGTGCCAGTTGAAATGCTGGTGATAGACGTCAGTGCCTGTACTGTGCTTCTCAGGGTCCGAGAATGGGAAAAGTGTTCGAACACAGAAGTATTTGTTGTTCGAGTATTCATTTGTATATTTTGTGGAGTAGATGTACGGTCACGTGTCAAGAGGCAGTGGGCTGGCCAAGACCATCCTGGAAGGTACCGTACCAGGTGGGAGAAGGAGAGGCAGGCAGAGAAAGGAGTGGGAAGACAACATCAAAGAGTGGACATGCTTGACCTTTGCTGACTCACAGCGAGCCACAGAGGATAGAGATCGATGGATGAAGATTGTCCGAAAGTCATCAGTGGTGCCTCAACAACCCATCTCAGGGTTAAGAGACTGAACTGAACTGAACTGAGTTGAAAAGGCTATCCCGTACTTCATTGATGACATTATAGTTGTTAATAACTGAATAAAAGTATAAGAAATCCACACTGCTTGTTTCGTTTTATTTATTATTTTCATATAGTTTTAAAAAACAGGTATTGTAGTTTTGTTTATTATGACATGCACTTAGTTTGTTTAAATATGAACTAAAATTGATCAACCTTACTGACAGGAAGGCAAGCATGAAGATACAAGAAACACTTTGGCACTTTGAAACCTTAGTTGTCGCGGTTTCCGGCCTATTGACAAGGGGGTAAGAAAGTAGATCCAACACACAATGTGACAGTTGGAGATTTTGCTTACTGAACATATACAGTCAAAAGTAGCTACTTTATCTTATCAGTGAATCGCAAGTACATCCAGATTTCTTGCCAACGGAACAACCGCATACTTGTAAGAGGGTCATTCGAAAATGGACAATATTCCATGGTGTACTTACTCGCATTCATGAAGATAAGGATCAAGTATTCACCTCGTTTTATAAAGAAGAAGAGGACACACAGAAGTAGTGCAACCGCAGCAAAGAAGCAACTGCTCACTACCTGTAACTACAAGTATGATATGGACGTAGATAAAGTTATTCACCAGACCTCGTGGCGTAATTGGTAGCGCGTCTGACTCCAGATCAGAAGGTTGCGTGTTCGAGTCACGTCGAGGTCAATATTTTTTTTCCACCGCAACGCCTGTACTCAAAGGAGATAAGAGAGACATTGCAGTGACCAGACACCGTGCTGTACTCTGCAGAGATCAAAGAATGGTACTTATGGAGCTGACTGTTTCAATGGAAGACAGTATAGAAGAATGGCATCAAATCAAACTGGCGAAGTATGAACCTTTTCCCAACCAGCGTAAAAGCCAGGGTACTTGCTGCCGAGGTGGTAGCTAGAGGGTTGTAGGTCACACAGTTCACAACGCTTGTAGGCAGCCTGGCCTCACCAGCCGTCAATGCACAAAGGTATCGAGAGCTATGGCAGTTAGCAGAGAATGTATTATGCTGGATCTGGATCAGCCTGAACACCAGAGACCAGAGCCAGTATGTCCAACAGTAGCGGAAGCATTATCCGTGCAAAGAAATAAGGCAGCAGACGGGAACCGCGAGCTATAACCAGGTGCGGCCCTCTCCCCGAGAGTGTCAGGAAGTGCTTAGTCCTGAAATTCTTGTTAACGGGGTCTCTTCCTCTGAAAACCGTCTATTGCTTCGCTTCTTTGGGAATTTCTTGCCACTAAGTTGTACAGCCATGTATCGCACACCGGAGAAAGGGATGATATCACATCAAGCGATTTTTCCTTTACTAAGAATTTCCATTATGCATATGCGTGGTAGCACCGGCTTGTATGGCTGCTGTAGTTTCCAGAGTGGTGCTGTGCCATTAGACACTGAGAGTCCAGTGCAAGGACTTGAAAGGCGATCTGCTGAGCCGCAAGAAACCAGTGCAGACCTGTAAGCGCTGACCACAATGTGTTCTGACCTCGCCCTAGACACAGTCCTCGCAGCGGTGTTCTGCAACATCTGCAGGCGTTGATTTGTCAAAATGTAATTGATGAATGAGTGCAGTGAAGACTGTTGGTTCTGGATGTGGGGTTTGACCACCAGCTGTGACCTGTTCTGGCAAAATCAGAGTTTACTCGTTGAGGCACTTTTGCTCTGTGTCTGAGAAACAATGGTTGAGGTCTATCTGAGTTGAATGCGATTTTCTGTTTGTTTGTTTGTTTTCAATTTCCAATAGATGAAATGATGATGTATTACTTGTTTTTAGGATTTTCACGGTTCTGCTAAGAATTTCATATTAAACCGTTTTTTGTTTGTCACTGCATCGACTCGCTCAATCTTTAAAGTGGTTTTGCAAGACCTATACCCTCAAATTTGTCATAACTTATCATTTTTCTCGATACTTTAACAAAGGTGGTATCGAAATGCAATGCAGTTTGCTGTTGCACGTGGGTTGGGCACTTCCTCTTCCAGGGTGAATTAAAAAGAGGGCTGCGTCTGAATGACCTGACTCTGTCCCGATGCTCCCCGGTAGTATATTTGGCCTCTTGGAGCTGTCTCTGGCCGAGCTACTGGAGCAGACCCCGAAAGCCCAGCAGCTAGCAGTTCCAGCTGGTGATTTGGACATAGAGAGGCTACGACCATATGTTACAGATACAGACACAGATGCAGACACACATACAGATACATAAACATATACATATACATATACATTTATATTTACATATACATATACATTTACATATACACATACATATACATATACATATGCATATACATATACATATACATATACATATACAGATACAGATACAGACACAGATACAGATACAGACACAGATACAGACACAAATACAGATACAGACTACTTTAGTGTCTCCTAGCAGGAAAAAACTTTTCTGTCGGAGCTCTAAAATAGATGTGCATTATATGAAAGACAATTTAAATCGCATGGGAATCAAAGTCATATGGGGAAATTAAATTGAATTGCTCTGGGCACGTGCACGCGTTCCCTCACCCCCATTCATGCACGCATTATGCGCACCCGCCCGCACACACACACATGCATACACATACACATACACAAATACACACACATACACACATGTGTGCACATAATCACGCAATGATCCAGGAATGTCCGAGTGCACACAGTATTGCCAGAAGGCCTTTTTTTCTGGCTCGCTCGACAGTCCTCACCCCACTCTAACCCCCACCGATCCAACAAGCCCACCCTGTCTGCCATCCCACTTCTGAACCCCCCACCCGTCGCCGCCCACGCCCTGTCGTCCCCTCACTCTAACCCCCACCCATCCCGCCTACCCCTGTCTCACCCCACTCAATAACCACCCCCCCATCGCCGGCCCCAACAAGCTCCCCTGTTCTCACCCCACTCTACAAACAAAATTATCCCCCCCCCCCCCCAACCCATCCCGCCCACCCCCTGTGTCTCACCCCCGCTCTAACCCCCACACCCAACCCCGCCCACACCCTGATCTCATCCTAGTCACTCTAACCCCCACCCATCCCGCCCACCCCTGTCTCATACCCACATCTAACACCCCGACCCATCCCGCCACCCCTGTCTCATTCCCACCCCATGCACTCCCACCTACACAACAATCCAAAACATATGAACATACAGATACGTCAAGCAATCTCCCGCCCCCCGCGGGCCCCGCCGCCCCCCCGCCCCAAACCGCCCCCCACCCCAGGGTATGATGTGTTTCCTTAGACACAGACTTTTCAAAGGAACCAACTTGGATTTACTCTCGCCGAGGTACTCACGTAAATACACATTAGGTAATGATGGGAAAACTGAGAGAATCTTGAAGTGAAGACTTGATATTTTTGTTGCAGGGACATTGCAGTCGGCGTTGTCTTTCTGTAAACACTGCAACTAGAAGCCGGCAACGCCCTCTGGTGTCTTGAAACCCCACTGCTTGCTGCTCTTCCGTGCTTGCTTGCTTGCTTGCTTATTGGCCCGTTTCGTGTCCTAAGAGGGCGCTCCTGCACAGCACTTTATCTGTGAGTTCGCATGTGGCCCCACAACCCCAGTCTGGACCGGATCTATGCGGGAACAATTTTGAGTAGGACAATCCTTGCACAGGAGTAATCCCACACTCTCGGCCTTGGCAATGTTGTCCAGAGGAGAGCAAGCACGACGTCTGGCATTGACTTGGCTGCAGGAGTTGCCGGAAGGATGACAGTTGTCGGTCCATCCGCCTTAGGGGACTCCGGAGTTTCTGTCTGGGTGTCACGAACCAAAATGGTTGTTGGATCTTCGTGATGTATCTGGTGTGTGTCAAATGATTTGCAAGTGATTGTTTGTGCTCTCAGTGTTGTGCTCTGGCATTTTGTTCTGCTCTTAAGTTTCAATAGTACATTGCGGCGCATGTCGCGGGCTGTTTTGATTTCAAAGTCTTGTCAGCGAGGAGTTCAGTGCTTACGGATTTGGAGGCTAGGTCAGTCTGTTGAGTTTTCTCTTGGTGCCCTGTTCTTGGACGGTGCGGTTCACAGGGTTTCGTGTCAGTGTTAGGTCTTGCTTGGGCAGACCTGAGCGATGTATTCGCTGTTTTGTGTCTCCTGGTTTTGGATTCATGTTCAGGAGCGGTCGAGTCGACGTTCCTGGGTGTGCATATTGGCACCTGTCTAGATTGAACCTTAGTCTGAAGCCCTCCTGACATGGTCTGTCTTCGGTCGTATTCTTGTACTTTTCTGGGTCTGGGAGGTAGCTCCCCACCTCTTCGTTTATCGCTGTGCTTTTGAGATATCTGGCAATGTCGTCGTGTGCAAGAAGCAAGAAAGTAATAACGTGTGATAAAGTTTGTTTATCTTTTAGCTGACCACTATTTTCTATAGTTTAAATGACGTTGAAATCTCCGGTGCATTTTGGAGGAGAATGACGTCACGGATGACGGGGGAGATCCGAGAGAGTAAAAGGGAGAGAAGGGGAATGGAAAGATGGAGAGGGAGATGGGAGAGAGAGAAAATAAGTTGGAGAGAACTGGTGGAGGGTTGGACTTCTTTTGGACACCCTGGACGAGTTCGAGGTTGACGGAGGCAGAGGAAGCTATTTCTCGGAGTGACGCGCAGAACGCCAATATGAATGTTGCCGTCCCATACCATACTGAACAGTCCTGGAGCCAACGAACTAACGGTGTGCGTCGAGGATTTCAGAACGTCTTTGTGGAAAAAGGAACAGAAAAAAAAGAAAGACGAATCAACGGAAAAGGAAGAGAGAGAAAGAAAAGCTACCGTTTGTCTCCCGTTCCGGATGTTGTTTACATTTTGGTGGTTCATCATTTAGACTATGTTCTAGGTCTCTATGACCGTTTGAGGGGGGGAACCTTTCGGATGTTTAATTTCGATTTGACTAAGTGGCTGCGGAACAAAGACATGCTTAGTTTCTGGGGTTATTTTGTCGCAGTTTCCCTGTAATTCTTGTTATTAATTAGAGTATATATATTTAGTTTTAAAGTAATACATATGTATTATCTGTTTAAATGCTTTTGTGGGTTATGTGGCGTTTGCGTCTATCTCTAATTAGCCCAAACGTTGGAGGTTCCCTTCTGTTTTTTACTGCCAAGTGTCACTTTCTAAGTCACCACCATAGTGGTCCTTGACACTGGGTTTATTCCCATAGCCTTACCTTCTCCCGAGGGTACCCACCAGGCAGTGGTACTATTTCCCATAGCTGGGTGCGCGCGCACGTAAGTGTGTGACGCGTGGCCATTGTGAAAGGGGAGAGCACTGTGAAGGCATGGTCCCTGCCTCTGAGAAATATACATTTCCTGGTTCGAATTATCGTTCCGTCATTTGCTGGATCACTTCTTCATTTTGTTCTGTAGCGCTTTAGCTTACTCGTGTGTATGTGTGTGTGTGTGTGTGAGTGTGTGTGTGTGTGTGTGTGTGTTTTTGTGTGTGTTTGTTTGTTCGCGCGTTAGCGCATGAGTGCGTGCATGCGTGTGTGCAATGCAGCTTGCATGTTCATAAGTTAGTTGGTGTCTTTGTAAGAGCTCTCTTTCTGTATTTGTTTGTTGGTGTGCTCCTTCCTTTGTTTACGGATCACGTTTCACATGTCATCATCAGGAGAGAAAAGCTCGACGTACGTTTCCCCCTGTGGGGTGAGGATGAGATCACACCCACCGCATCTTCCTACGCGACTTGTAAGAGGCGGAAAACTGGGGCAATGTGACCTAATTTGCTCTTACTCTAACCAGCTCTAGTGATTTTCGTGACCAATGGCCTTGCGTAGAGTATATAGGCTGAGAGGCTGCTAAACTTCATTCATCCATTCATTTATCATCCTTCCTTCCTTCCTCCCTTCCTTCCATTCTTCCTTCCTTCGTTCACTGTAAGTGTGAGCATCAAAGTGTCAAAATGTTCTTGTGGGTAGGGCGATGAAGCAAATATTGTATTGCAATACGAAGGTATGTCTTCAAATAGTGTTTGGAAACGGGTAGTTGTGGGAAGACGGCAGTAGATTAAAATGTTTTTTAAGGCTGTTTATGTCACTCAGAAACCCTCTCTACAAATACTGAACCTCTCTTCCGCCTTTGTCCATGCAGGCGAAAAACACAGACCTGGGTCATCGTGCCCTGCAAGTGCGAATATGCTGCAGTCTGGAATGGACGGACAAACGAATTGATGACTGAATAAACAATGAATAAATTCGGTGTGACAACCTGTCAGCCTTTGTAGACAATGTAAGGCCATCGATGACGAAAATCATAGAGCAAATGGAATATCGATTTCCGTAGCTCTTTGCTTGCTTTGCGAATCACGTAGAGAGACGAAGTGGGTCTATTCTTACCGCCAACACACAGGGGGTCCTGTGGACAGGCCCAACACCTCGTCTGACAGAGCAGAACGGAAACATCTTATGTAAAAATGTGGAAAGAATTCAGTAAAAATTTGAGAAAAACAGATCGATAAGCAAAAATTCTTCCCGAAATCTATGAGTTGAATGGACCTTGTTCTCAAGACATGGCAGGAGATGGATGGATGGATGGATGGATGAAGGGGTGTATGGATATATGGAGTGGATGCTTGAATGCATGGATAGATGGAAGATGGATGGATTGATGGAATGATGGATTGATGGATGAATGGATGGATGGGTGGATGCGTGGATGGGTGGATGGATGGATGGATGGATATATGGATGGATAGATGGATGGATGGATGTATGGATTGGATGCTTGAATGGATATATAGATGGAAGATGGATGATGAATGGATGGAAGGATGGATAGAAGAAGGATGGATGGATGAATGATGGATGGATGGATGAATGAAGGGATGCATGAGTCGTTACGGCTTATCAATCTGCGTTGACTGGCTATGCAAGGCCATGAACTTTCACAACGTATTCCAGCAGCTAAATGGGGTTAAAGGTTTCTTCATTAATAAAAAAAAAAATCTGCAATATCCAAAGGTGTAATTCCGAAGGTACATCACTTTTAATCTTGCTTTTCTGCAGAAAGAAAAGTACACATGAGCAAGTGCTTGCTTGGTATTTTATTCATTCTACACGTGTAAGATACTTTGCGATTAAAAACAGCCGTGAAAAAAGTATTAGACCACTCAAAGGTTTTCCCGTTTGTTTGTTGTTCCAAGTTTCAGTAAAAACCATCCCCCCCCCCCCCCAAAAAAAAAAAAGAGCATTGTAAACACATGACAAACCTGTTAACAAATAAGAATACAATGATTCCACATGCAAACTAATTACACAATATCAAAACCACATTCTTGATTGCAGCTGCGCACACGACATGCAGAAAAAAAATTTTGTTGTCATTTTGCAACCCTCTTAACTACTTAGGTATGCTAATTAATGTAAACTCTCTTAAACCTAAAAAAAATGATATTGACACAGAATTGTTCCTATATATATATATATATATATATATATATATATATATATATATATATTACCAGACCGTGAAACTTAACTTGCAGTACCCTACAAGAGCAGAGAGCTGCCCAATGTAGATCAAGCCTTGGCTTTAGTCCAATATGAAGAGTACAGCCAGGGAAGCGTTGCTGAGACAATTTGCACACCCAAGGCCGCATTTACAGCACATCACAAGGAAGTACAGAGCCCAAGGGATAACTGCCAATTCCAAAGGAAGAGGAAGAAAAAGACTGAGCAACATCAGAGACGAGGATATAATCAGAGCTTCTCTTCACAATAGAAGAGCCACACTGCTACAGCCGAAATGGCAATGGACCAAGCAAAATGACATTCAATATTCCTCTAAAACAGTGAAGAGCATGTTGCTGGAGAATTGTCTTCATGCGTGTAAAGCTAGAAAGGAGTGACCTGTGCCTAAACGCCGAAGGAAAAATACAATCAATGGGCCAAACCACAAAAACTAGACGGTTGAAGACTACTACTATAACGTCATGTTTACTGACGAGTCCAGCTTTCAGCTTTTCCCAGCACCAGGCGTCAGGAGCGCAGACGTGCCCTCCCAACCGTCCCCCTCCCACCCACTCCCCCCGCTTGTGCTGGCTCTCTAGCCCACCAGTGAGCTTTTACTCACCTCCACCAGGAATTTCCCCTACATCACTACTGACTGGGGTTCCCTCTTCCCCTATAACCCCCCCCCCCCCCCTTTCCTTCCAGTACTTCCATTCTTGCCTTCTGAGTTCTTCTATGTCCTAGAGCATTTCTCGCCCCACCCTGTAACAAGACTCTAGTCTTCCCACCCTCATTTTCCTTCAGCCGCTCCCCTGAGTGTCACCCTCCCTCCCTCTTCCTACCGCCACCCAGGTTAGTGTCCACCCTCTTCTCGGTCCAGTACAGGTTGCTGTCCTTTGGGAGTGCAGATGGAGCGGTAGTACCTCTGCTTCGCTTTGGTCCGCACGTCTGCGCTCCTGACCGACATGCAACCCACCTTCCTTCTTCCCCCCAACCACCCCGCCCCTCTTACCTTTATTATGTGATAGCTCCAATTTTGTTTTTCTCACTCATTTTCTTTATGTACTTTGAAGGCGTCAGCCGAAGGCCATACTTTTCTATTTCTTCGATGTGCTTTTTTAATATATGTTTGTGAAAGTGATTTTCAACATTTTTGTTTGTTACCAATATTCCTTTTGTAATTAAAAGTTTGTTTCAATTTTAAAGGATCTCGTAGTCCTTTCCGTTTTTGACTCTCGTGTATAGATCTAAGGTTTTCCTACGGAGTAGGGGTGAGTATTCCAGCAGAATAATGCACCTCGTCACACTAAAATTGCAGTCCACCAGTGGTTCAATGACCATCATGTCAATATCCTGCCATGGTCAGTTTAGTCACCTGACATGACTCCGATTAAAGTTCCGTGGGACATCATTGCCAAAACTTTTCAAGAGATGAAGCCAAACAAAAAGACCTGGAAGATGTTTTGAGGCACAATTGGGTTAAAATCACTCCTGAACTCTGCAAAAAGAAATGATTATCGAGCATGCCATCACTTGTGAAGGTTTTGCTCAAAGACAAAGAATGAATAACTACCAAGTACTGAAGGGTTTAAAGTCACCTCATTGCTGGCTTTATCTCACCTGTGATGGCCAGAATGTAGCAAATGTCATTTTTATGACATTCGTGTCCATGTTCCATTCCAATTAGATTTTTTCTAAAGATGACAAAGTGACCTAACAGACTTGGTCATTTTGGCAGTATACCAAGAGTGACTTTGATATCAATTTCAAAGTGAGACTTTAAATTCCAAATGGTTCTAGGTAAGCACAGAATGCCAAAATGTTGTTCTAGTAATGTTAATTATACATTTATTTCAAATAAGTTGCCATACTGTTGATCACATGAAGTGTTCAGGTAGTAGTATTGCATTTCTGCATAGTAGACTAATATTTTTTTTCACAGCTGTATGTTGGTGCGATTGATTGTACTACTGTTACCAATTCGTGGAAAGCCATAT
>JAWQFJ010012261.1:0-2500 GCA_034096865.1 Theodoxus fluviatilis
TCTTCAACTATCATTCCACTAATTCCAAGAGAGATACGTTGCTGCTCGTGATCTTTGCAGCTACAGTGCCCACTCTGTCAAGTTTTATTCGGTATTGATTTTTTTAATAATGCTTTCATGATAGAGGCAAGAATAATGTCTACAATGGAAAGTGACATGGCCTCGACGCAATCCCCAAAACACTGATGTATGCTGATATTGACGTTTAACTCATTCATGCCCTCAACACACAAAGCACACTTTTGATTCGTTCCAGAAAGGACAGTTTGGCCCATCGGGCGACACGATGGGAAAGACTTTTATGTGGCCAACAAGATGATGGATTGGAGTGCAGGGAGGCGCTTTTGTCAGGCCTGCAAAGACGCACGGCTGGCGGAGATTCGGGACGAAGGGACCCAGAGATTCTTTACGGACGCTTTGATTGATCCGCGCCCCCCGGTGTACTGGATGGGTCTGCAGGGGAATCGGTCCGGTTCTGATTCCGTGACATGGATGTGGTCCACAGGTAGGAGAAGAAAGCTGAAAGCCAGAGATGTGTGCTTATAGAAGTGATCTTAAAAATACTTATCTGACTCTCGTTTTTATTATCACGAGTTTACCGTTACATGTCTTTGTCTTCGTTTCGCGAGCTTATCACATAACTATATTCCAAATTAAACTATTTCTTTTAATGATGTGACAATAGCGTGGTATTTAATTAACTCTCTATTTTATATATATATACAAATATTTACATATATCGTGTTATGAAATCCACATACGTGTTTTTAATGGTGTGTATTTTTTCCATTATCTTTCAGGTGACGAGATAATATGCAATTTGTCACCAGCGCCATTTCCGTGTCAACGGATTTCTGATGATTCCTTGGGCGATTTCGGATCGAAATGCATACATATCTCTAACAGTACGTTCCAGTGGGTAGGCGACAACTGCACGACAGAGAGAGGAGTCCTGTGTGAACAAGGTGAATATACCCATTGAAAACAATGCATCAATAATTTGGTTCGGAATACAGCAGGGTGTTACGAACCTAGACTATGTCGCGACAGCATTTAGGTCATCACTGCGGCACCGTACCAGAAGAGCGCACAATGAATAATGATAAGGCGTTCTGAGCCGATTTGTCAAAGATCTTTGTTTATATCGCAAATTGAACATTACGCTTAAAAAAAGAGAGTACAGTAATCAAAAGTGTGCTTCAAATGATAGATTGTAAGTATTTCTGCTATTGCTGCACACAAATTCCTAATTCGGTCATATTCTAACCCGCATTTTGTTTGATATCGTCTCCAGAGGGTTTGTACTTTTTTTTCTCCACGAAACATGTATATCTTAATGCACTGTTTTATATTCCTGTATAGTGCTGTTAGCATAACGGAATTTGACTCAAATCTATTCACTTAATTGGAATGCATTTTTTCTGTTAACATGTTGGTAAACGTTTCTGTAAGATGTGCATGTTCATGTAGGGCATTTTTAACGAGACAATTCAAATGCCATTGACACTATTAGGTGCTAGATTTTTATATCTGAATTGGGTTGTTACTGGACTAGTGTTTCGCCCAATACCCACACGTCAATCAAAACCCTCCCTGTCCCTCGTCATGTCCCCCTCGCCACACCACCCCCCCACCCCTGGCCAAGTTTTCATATCCGCTCCCTACATGCGTTCATAGCGTTAATAATGCGATTGGTTATTTACTGGTGTATAGGAGTGTACGCAACCCATCCAAAACTGGTAAGAGCTGTGTGAGTGAGATTTCTTTTTAATAACAGCATACTGGGAATGCACACATCACGCCGTGGTATTGCTGTTGTATAAGTTTATAAAAATCCAAATAATGAAACAGTGGAATAACTCTTTTTCTCACAGATAATCCTCATGTGTGTTGAGGTAAAGAATAGACCCACCGCGTCTCCCTACGCGATTCTTAAGAGGCAAATAACAAGGGAGATTGTAACTTGATTTGCGCTTAGCAAAACCTATTCACTCACCTATTCCAGTAATGTTCGTGCTCATTAACGGCTTTATATAAACTACAGAGGCTGATAGGTCGTAAATTTGCTTCCTCCCTCTCTCCCTCCATTCATCATTCATCCACCCGTCCGTCCATCCATCCACTCGTCCGCCCGTCCGTCCGTCCGTCCATCCGTCCATCCATCGATCCATCCATCCATCACTCATCCATCCATCCATCCATCCATCCATCCATCTTTCCATCAATCCATCCATCCATCCATCCACCCATCCACCCATCCATCCATCCATCCATCCATCCATCCATCTATCCATCCATCCAACCGTCCATCCACCCATCCATGCCACAGGCAAAATTTTCGGACACAACAAACTTGTTTTAAGCTTCTCGTCGCAATTCAAAATATTCATAATGAAAAAGTTGGATGAAAATTGCATGTAGAATCTAGTAGTATTATCTTTAAAAACTTTCAGAAAAAGGCTGAATTGATTCATTAATGACGTTATAATAAGAATAATGA
>JAWQFJ010012261.1:10000-20000 GCA_034096865.1 Theodoxus fluviatilis
TATTTATTATTAAAAAGATCGCTGAAGCCAGTACCAAAAAAATACACTTTACAAAAGTTTTTCCCAGTAGAAATAGATCATCTTCTTTGCCCCAGATTTAAAGAATTAACAGAAATAATATCTGCTACTATTCATGAGAGATTAGACATACATGTATAAGGCTGTTTTAATATAGAAGTCACATTTTAAGAGAGAGAGATACAGAGAACTCGAACTCGAACTCGAACTCTTTTATTGTTAGGCCATCAGCCCGTACAACAATGATTATTTGTTTCATGACTCATTTGAATTAGGATTATTATCTTTTTCTCTCTTTTTGAAAGCAAAATACAAATAAGCTGCCAAGTTTCTAATCACAGCTTCATCCTGAGACGATAAAATATCCATCAGGTCATCGGTATCATTGTTGTGTCTAGAACTTATGAATCTATTTCTCAGATCTGCAAAATGAGGACATTTGAACAAAAAGTGTATCTCATTTTCCGTCTCTTGATGACATAATGGACAAATAGCAGGACTGTCAGTACAGTAACGCAATCTATGGCACAATAAGTCACTTATTCCTAATCTAAAACGAGTGATCATCTCTCTAAAAACCTTTTTATCTACACTGCATAAAAATATTTCCAACTCTCTCGATTTTTTAAATAAGCGATACACAGAAAACCGATCACTATCCACCAGTTTTTTTTCCCCAGGCCTCATTAAATTTGTCTATCAATCTTTCCCCCAGTGTCTTGACGAAACTTCGTTCTTCTGAGACACGTTGTTTAGTCCATTGTTCTTCAAAGCCATATTCAAGAAAAAGACGTCATACTTTTGTTGCCCAGTTATTGCTATGAACTTGCTTAACCATCATGTTGTATGCTAATTTGGGTAATCTGGAGGCTTCCATTTTCAACAGTTTCAGCCAATATTTCACTGACCTCAATTTCGCATTATGCAGTGGATACCTTCCAGTCTTCCCATATACCATGGTATTTGGTGTCTTGATACTCATATTTAAGAACATTTTCGAGGCATACATATGCACATTTTCAATCACTTCACAGTCTCCTAGACCCCATATCTCAGACGAGTTTAACAGAATCGGTTGTATCTGTGCATCAAACATCTTAAAGAAAACATGAGGGGACACAAAGTCTAATTTGCGTATAAAACGAAGAATTTGCATCACCACTGCCTTACCTCTGTCCGCCAGATTTCTTAAAGCAGTATTTGAACACAGTTTTGTGGAAAACATCATGCCCAAGTAACTATATTCATTTGTTATCTCGAGACTTTCTGTTCCCAGTGATCAGTTTTCGTGTTTTGCAACATGCCATCCCAATTGGAAAATAAGAAATTTTGTATTGACAGGATTTACAACTAATCCAAGCTCATCTGCTTTATCTATGAGGACAGATATTTGATTCTGTAAGCCAACAACCGAGTCTGCTATCAATGCTACATCATCTGCAAACAAGAGCAGGTGCAATTGGTCAGTGTTGGGCAAGAACTGTACACCGTGTTTGCCCAACTTCTTAACCTTTTTTGTAATTTCGTCCATTATGTAACACAAAATTATCGGACTCAAATTGCAGTCCTGTCTTACCCCCATGGGACATTCAAAGTAGTCCGTGAGGCCATCATCGCACTTCACACAGCATAGAACAGAATTATAGATACACTGAAATATTTTTAGCATATTACCCACAATACCATAGTTTTCGAGGACGAGAGATACAGAGAGAGAGAGAGAGAGAGAGAGAGAGAGAGAGACAGACAGACAGACAGACAGACAGACAGACAGACAGACAGACAGACAGACAGAGAGAGAGAGAGAGAGAGAGAGAGAGACAGACAGACAGACAGACAGACAGACAGACAAACAGACAGACAGACAGACAGAAAGAGACAGAGAGACAGACAGACAGACAGACAGACAGACAGACAGACAGACAGACAGACAGACAGACAGACAGACAGACAGACAGACAGACATACAGGCAGACAGACAGACAGACAGACAGACAGACAGTCAGACAGAGAGAGAGAGAGAGATAGATTTCCGCATTTATTTTCTTTTTTTATATTATTTCCATTACTATCTGATAATGTATCAAGCCTGTATATGTTCGGTGCAAGGAAGTTTTATTAATTGTGTGTCCAAGAAGGTAAATTAAACTTACCAGTGCTTGCCTTTAAAACTTGCTAAGAAATCTACTCTGATGAGCTATCGTTCCACTGATAAGTCACTCATCGTCTTTTTATGTTAATTAGCATTAAGCGGGGGAGGAAACAGTGGGGGAGGGAGAGAGTGTAACACTTTTTAATATACAATGTTTGTATTGGTGGACCCCTGGTGTTTTTAGAGGAAACATTGCATCAGCCATCTGTTTTTGTTTTGCCCAGACCTAATATCACCAATGTATACATGTGAAATAAAACATTTGCTGAAATTGATTTGTCCTTGTGGTGTCTAAGCGCGCTACTGAAAAACGCTACTAGCAATCAGTCTGGCCATTTCCATCGTTTTGCAGAAATGCAGTCTGCAGAAGTTTTTGCAGTATGACATTTATCTTGAAAGGTGTTACTGAGTACGTAAATGATGTTTGAAGTATAACCCCTGCTCAAACTTACGCTTTTGTAATGCAAAGAGTAGTCTCTTTCAAACATCAGAGCATTCAGACAAGTCCGTGAAACCTTCGTCACGCTTTCCACAACTTAGAACATAATTTAATAAATACACTTATACGCCATCGCGCGTTAAAGGTATGTCCACAACACATGTCTACATTTACTGTCAAAAGCTTGTTTGAATATCAACAGGGTCGTTGGAGTGAACACTAATTCAGGCTCAACATAGGGCTCAAGGAGACGTCGAAATCTCTGCTGAGTGCGATTAGCCAATCGTGAGCGAATAGTAATGAAACTTATCGCAGTATAGTCATAAAAGCCACTTACATTCTATTTGTGCAAACATCTTGTTGTTGACGAACATGCAGTAAAATCTACAATGGAAAAGCAAGAGCGAAAGGTCACGCACGCACCTTTACAAACAAACACACACACACACACGGACAGGTAAGCAGACACAGACGCAGAGAAAGACTGACGGATAGAGGGACAAACTCACAGGCGCACTGGAGAGAGAGAGAGAGAGAGAGAGAGAGAGAGAGAAAGAAATAGAGCGAGAGAAAGGTGCAGGCACAGACACGGAATACAACCTCAAAACAAAGACAAAGAGGAAACCCCCAAACACGAAACGTTGCAGAAATAATGAACTAATAAAAACAGTGCCATATCTACAGATTAATATACATCCAGTATTACATGATTATGCTTAGAAACACATGATTATGCTTAGAAACACACAGACACAAGTACAGAAATAACTAATGTAGATACCCGTACATAAGCAATGCCATATGAACACAGACACCCGGGTGGGGAGATGCTAACACCTTTATTTGCATACACGTTTACGCTCAGATGCATTCATGCGAGTCAATTCTCACTTCATGCTTGCACGCCAGCTCGCACGCGTTCACGAATGGAAAAGCACACCTATGCATTCGCCCTCATACGCTCACGCACGCTCATGCATGCGCGCGCGCAAGCACACACACACACACACACACATGCACGCTGGCAGTCAGACTTTTCTTTTTACACCAGAGGTAGTTGTTTTGCAATTTCGTATTCGCATTTTCAATATTGGCGAAGACATCAGTTGCGATAATTCCTGACGGAGTTAGTTCCCCTGTTTATCACATGTTAGTGGCAGTAGTTGTCTGCTAGATGTCACGACTCATTAGGATGTTTTTCCTCTGTTGCTTTTGCTCTATACGTTTTGTGCTCAGTTCCTTTAAATGTTGGCGTGTGCAGTTCTTGAAAATGTGGTGTCTGTGGTGAGCAGTCGCGTTGCATGATTTTGAAAGGTAATTCTGCTTGATAGAGCGGTCTGGGCACGAGATCCACGAGCAAGAAACGTCTGCATGGATGTTTCGCGTTAGCACAGGTGTACCTATATAGTGCCGCTTGGGTGAGCTTGCACATGGATTTCACGCTATCATGAAAGTTGTTCTATAAAAATTTTGGTTTTGATCTCTCTCAGGGGTCTGGTCTGGCAAACCTAGGCATTAATTTTAAGCGTTGTCTGATTTCGTTACTCACTGTAGCAGTCGTGGCTTTCGACAAGCTGTGCAGCACCATTGTGCGGTGTTCGCGAAGGGAGGTCGCGGGTGGGCTAGCTTTGTTAGCGTCGGTTTAACGGTCTTTCTTTTTAATTGCCATTCTCAAATTTGTCTACCCTTTTTTACCCTCCGAATCCGAAGGGGTAAGTGCAGTTTACTCTCTGCGTTCGAACGCGTTTTTGGTCCAATATTTCCTGCGTGCGCTCCCACTGGGGAGGTGGTAGCAGTGTTTTAATACTACTCTATCGTGTCTTGGTACGCTTCAAACTAGATTACGGTTGTTTTGTGCATGGGTCAGCTCGCAAGTCGTACTTGTCGATGCTTGACTCAATACACCATCAGGGTTTACGATCGGTCCTCGGTGCCTTCCGCACCTCTCCTGTGGAGAGTTTATATGCGGAGGCACGCGAGCCTCCACTTCATTTACGTAGACGCAAGCTGGCCTGTAGCGCGGAAAATAGTTTCCCGTGGAAAACAGTTTCCGGAAGCCATCACAGAGTTATCTGCTCGGGACGTGCTGAAATTCAACTCTAAAAAGAGACGGCACCCGCCACTCCGCCTGACTGACTTCGCACGCCCGGGGAGTTATGCTAAGATCCGGCCGCGTTAATATATCTGCGTTTTGTGACATACGTCTTGCTCGGCGGTACTGTACTCCATGCGCCTTAACGGTCCTCGTGATTCGGGTGTAATCTTAAGCTAAACGACGTTTATTGGCGCTGCTGAAATGGTCGAAGTCGGAAACATTCGCAACGTCGTTTAGCTTAAGATTACACCCGAATCACGCGCACCGTTAAGGTGCACGGAGTACAGTACCGCCGAGCAAGACGTTTGTCACAAAACGCAGATATATTAACGCGGCCGGATCTTAGCATAACTCCCCGGGCGTGCCAAGTCAGTCAACGGTCGCGTTTTATAAAACCAGACTACAAATAGACTACAGGGAGGTGACTCCCATATTATTTCCGGCAGGGGAGACGGCTTTGCACGGGGAAAAACTTTTTTGAACGCTACATTACGTGTTAAACTACACAAATGCACCAAAAACTCGTAAAGCAACTAATGCGTCGTTTGTCGGGATATATTCCATGCGAAGAACAGGTGCAGGAGCGGTAAATCGCATAAAGAGAGAGCCGAGCAGATTACTCTGCGATGACTTCCGGAAACTGTTTTCCACGGGAAACTATTTTCCACGCTACATTGCCTTGCACTACATTCTTCGTGTGGGTTCTAACCCGACCAATCCTACTTATCCTTGTGTTGTCCGGCGGAAGTTTCCGAACCTTTACTCGGCCAAGCCCAGCTGTATCCCCCCGTTGGGGATACGAGTTGAGGAGGATATCGCGGCGGCAAAAGTTCGATTGGACGAAATTTTGACCTATCCTTTGTATCTGTCACCGCCGTGGCTCATGCCTGAGCCTGTTGTTTTAATTCATCTTGCAAAATTGGTCAAGAGTGCTGCCCTCCCTCACACTTTAAAGAGTTAATTCCGGGAAAGTTTATCAATATATGCAAAAGTTTACCCACTATATACAAATGGTTCTAAAGACTGAGATCGTGTGGCGGCAGCTGTTGTCGCCCGCGACTCCGTCTTGCGCTTTCGCCTTCCGGATGGGACTTCGATCTACTCCGCAGAGTTTAGTGCACTTGAGGCCGCTCTTGGCGTAGTCCAGAGCAAGAGACTGACACGAGCCCTTGTGGGCTCTTACTCGCTAGCGGCCTTACAGGCTCTGCGGGGTAGGGAGATTTCTAATCCTTATTTGTTTGGTATTTTTGTTCATCTGTGTCGACTACAGTGTGGGGGTACTGAGGTCGCCTTTTGCTGGGTCCCTAGCCATATGGACATCCCGGGAAACGAGAGAGCAGATCAGGCTGCCAATCCTGCTCTCTCCCTTCCCATGTCCCCGGGCAGGATCCCTAGGCGGGCGACCTGGTATCCCGTATCACTCAGTACATTTATAATATGTGTCAGGCCGACAGGGACGGTAGGGCACGTAACAAACTTCACGAAGCAGCTTCTGTGTGAGGTGAGAGACTCTCCCCCACATCACTCACGAGAAGAGAGGAAGTTGTGCTCTGCCGTTCCCGGATCGGCCATTCTGTTCTGACCCACTCCTATTTGTTGCGGTCGGAGCCTCCACCGGAGTGCCGTACCGGCCAGTGCAGGCTCACCATGCGGCACGTTCTGGTGGAGTGCCCTCGACCTGCTCATCTACGGAGTGGGTCGAGCAGTCTGGCTGACATTTTTAAAGATCCTCTAGCTGTGATAAAAGTTTTGATAGATTGAGTATTATTCTCGTTTATGAGTCATACTATGTCTTCATTATTTTCGATATTTCTCCACTTACCTCATCTGAGGTAATCTTTTAATAGCGCATTCTTATACAGTGGAAGTATATTGTGGCCTTGAATAGCCTTCAAGACTAATGAGCCCTAGAGCTATATCCACCTATCCCTAAATGTTTTGTCGGTGACGAGGGACATCGTGATGTGAAATTTTGCCATATCGCCATTATGCTTTTTCGTGTTTGAAGGCTCTACACAGCCTTTGCTGGCTGATGGGCAGTGGGACTCAATTTAATGGATTTTATGTCACTAGTTAGGTGAATTGTACTATACTCCGCTATCGCGGAGAGTTCTAATAACATGGTGGAAGTATGTGTTTCTTAACGTTGTGGCCTTATATAGCCTACAAGGCTGATAGGCCCTTAAACTCCATCCATCCATCCATCCATCCATCCATCCTGCGTGCGTGCGTGCGTGCGACCTGTCTTATCATCTGCATCGAGACCACGATCACCAGAGACCAGATCGACACCATATCAAAGGCAAACACTCTTGCAGTTCGAGCAGTGTGGTCTCTATCTGATCAGGTGCCGCAAGGGATGCTCAAATGCCTGGTACATCGGAGAAACCAGTCAAACGCTCTGACAACGCATGACCGGACACAGGGGCACAATAAGAAACAACTTGCCTCTGCCCGTGGAGAGCATTTCAATCGGCCCAATCTGCCCAAACTGCCCAAACGCTCCGCGTCGGACATGCTGGTCAGCATACTCGTAGGAAGCTTGCAACAACCAACAGTAAAGTGTGTCGGAACAAATCTAACATTCATCAAAATGTTCGTCACGCATCACTCCGGACTCGACGGAGACCTCGGGTTCATGAGGCGCTATAAACCATACGTGAACCAAACACGCTCCCACGCGTGCAGAGGGCACACGTGCTTCCCCCAAGGGAATCTCTATCACTCCAGACACCAAGCAGTTCGGATTTCCAAGACTCCCATAGAGTCGCATATAGTCATATTGCCGCCAGTCTCTCTCCTGGTACGCCTGACGAAGGCCCTTTTGAGGGCCACGAGTAAGATAATGAAAGAACAGGTTGGACTAGCTGGGCACGACCTTTCCCTCTTCTCCCTCATGCACACACACACACACACGCGCGCGCGCGTAAACACACACACGCACACAGAGACATGCACACGCACATGCACATCCTCTCACCCACTCACTTCGTGCACTTATCTCTGTGTACAATGTGTACTGTGTGTGTGTGTGTGTGTGTGTGTGTGTGTGTGTGTGTGTGTGTCCGTGCTTTTGTTGCTAAGCATTCCCGCACCACTGAAGGTGCTACATTCAGACTTGACACAGGTGCCATAAGGAAATCAATAGGCTATCTACCTTTGTGGTAGTGACATCAGGGACTGATATTGGGGCATTTTATTTTACCTTATGATGGCCAATGGCTTGAGTTGGGCCACCAGAATAGTCACGTTTGGTAGAGACAAGGATGATGAGGCCGGGTAGTGAGAGCGTGCTTCTAGTCCCTCTCAATAAAAATGACACCCCCACCCCCTCTATCTTTGTCTTTCGTAGATCGTTCCCACTGATGAGGCTTTTGGTATGGATGGGTGGGGGTGGGTGAAAGGGAAGTCTGACCTACTTGTCATGACCAAGTATGGCTTCCACGATGCCTTCTCATCGTCGCGGAGTGCGCTTCTCAACTGAGTAAACCAGCAGCTGCAGACTGGTCGTTTCTGGTGAAAGCTGATAAAATATGTTATGCTGCAACTGTGCATTAGGGCTCGGCACCGCTCGAATCGAAAATTATGTCAAAACGACAGTGCTGGCTTGGCGTAAGCAAGAATTCCTCAATACTCGCATCAAGGGAGGTTACCCAACAAACAAAGGGCTAATGTAAGATATAGAGTTGCCTCCCATCAAATTTGTTAGACGTCTTTCGTAGAAATTTTCGCTCACATCTTGCCCGGTAACTATTGCAGAGCAGTTATTCTTATAAAAAAGAAAAGAAAAATATCACCGTAACTTCTTGTAACTTCTCGCATAGGCTAGGTACTAATCACAGGTCGAAATGTGTGCCACAGTGCATACTTGTGATGGCGATTTTTTTTTCGTTCCCCGAAGGTAGCCATGTTGGGCGTCTCTCCGTGGCAGGCTATCTAGTGCTCCATAGCGCTCGACTCTTGAACAACTTGCATATGCTAGCGCTATCGAGCGCTCGATAGCGCTAGGCGTCTTGAACGTAGGGCCGATCCAGAATAGGAGAAGCGAGAAACCTCTTCCTTTACATGCTGCTATGAAGAATAACCCAAAAATCGCCTACCCTGAGATTCTCAGTTAATTAAGCAAGCGATATTTCATCTATACATCTCTGCCTACAACACCTAGAATTTTGTCAACAACTATTTGTGCCTTTTGGAGGAGGAGGAGAAGAAAGACGAGGAGGAGGGGGAGGGAGGGAGAAACAGGAGGGGGAGGAAGGGAGGTACGGGGGGAGAGGAGGAGGAAAGCAATGTAGCAGGAGTCCGCTACCGATTGCTTCCATACTCCGACAGTTGGTCGTCTTTTGCCACATTCCTTTGTAGCGCGCGTGGAGGGTGTAGCTAGGTATATTTCGACACGTCTTGCTAATCAACTTTCTTCCCAATTCCATATCGGGAATCTAAATTCAGTATTTCGTGCCTCGTGATATAGCACTTACATGGAGGGGGAACTGTCCTGCTTTTCCATACGCAATCGTATTTGAGGTGCGATTTGTTATAGTCGGAAAATATTATATGACATTTAAGTATACCGCGTTCATCTGTCCTTTTTTTAATTAGTCTTCCATCGCCCATTACTCGGTACCATACAACAAAACTGGTTGCATCTGGGCATAAACACAGTTTAGATAACATACTTCGGGAGTAATATGGGGAATTTTGTTTTTGAACTTTTTTACCAAAGCAATAGCTGCTTAATGTTGCAAATTCTCGTTTCCTTTCTCTGAAGTACCAATTTTTCTTAGAAGCTGTATGACCATCCACTCTATTTATTATGAATTGTGTTGTTTGAAAGTTGACGGTAAGTCTAAGTCCATCACAGACTCTCTTCAAAAGAATGTTGATTCTGAAGACCTATTACAGTGTGTAAGAGGACAATATTAACAGCAAGAAGATGGATACAGAGGTTGGACGTATTTGGCATAGGTTGAATTCCATGCTTAGAGTTCTTGATTACCTCATTGACTATATATAAGGAATTGATCTGGTAGTAAGAATACTCACACATACACGAATGCACACAGGCACGCGTAGATGGGGGAAAATGGATGTACTGTGTTACGCTATGGATGAGCTTGCACTCCTCCAAACGCTTCCTGATCGCCGTATCACTCGACCAGTGCTACAGATGCTCTCACGATGGTGCAGTACGTGGAATGTTGGAGCATCTTGACTGACACTCATTACCTACTCACATCATATTGTGCCTGTCTACAATGAGTATGTGAACGTTTCCCGTGATCCTTCCATCTGTGGT
>JAWQFJ010012261.1:25000-32500 GCA_034096865.1 Theodoxus fluviatilis
CACGGAGCAGAGCTGTTTCGGTGGAATGGTGAGCACGGTATGCGGACTGTTCTACTGAAAGTTCTGTATGGTTATGAGGTTTGGGGTCTTAAAAAGCACACAATAGTGGAGACAACTCATGCCTTCTGTTGCAAGAGGTTTCTTGGGCTAGACTATAGAACGCCCAATCACATGGTATATGGTGACCTCGGCAGGTATATTCTTTCCATCAACAGCTGCTGCAGCGTTATAAAATACTGGCTTAAGCTCGGCAAAATGGAACCAAATAGACTAGTTAAACAGGCATATCTTTTTTAAAGTTTATTTACAAAAACAAGAGAAACAGGAGCGAAAAAAAAGGTAAGGTACACATTGCAATTTTCATTAATCAACATCAATCATCATTATCCTTCATCATCATCAATCATCATCATTAATCATCAATTCAAACAAGCAATTGAGAAGGAAAAAAAGAAAAACAGCAAACGAGAAAGTCCATTGAGTGTAGTAACGTCGGGGGTGAATGGAAAGGGGTGGGGTGGGGGTGGGGGTTGGGGGTTTAGGGGGTTTAGGGGGTTTATCTCCTTCTAGCCGAAAAAAGAACGAAAGAGAAGGAGATAACAGTTGTTGAGAGAGAGTGAGAGTGAGAAAGATAGACAGGGATGGCATGTGTGTGAAAGGTATGCAAAATTTATAAATGTAAGGGCATCAGATGGTGAAGAAGGAATGTTAGGAATGCTGGACGAGATGGAGTAATGGGGATTTCACAGCGCCGAATTGTGTCGAGTTGCATTTCTAATAAAAGTTAATGTAATGTACAGTATATTAATTCATTATATAAAATTGTTCCATTTTGTCTTAAACTGTTCGAGGGTCTGGCTGATTTTTGCGCTATAATTTTCAGTTTGAATTACCTGTATTATGTATCTGGTCAAATCGTGATGGCGCCGGTTGGTCAGGGCGACAAGATGATGGCTCTTTTGTTTGGTCTGTACGTCGTTTGTATGGTGATCGAGAGAGCTAAAAGTTTCCCCATCGTTCCACTGATGATCGGCGGCCAGGCCATTGAGATCGTGGACTGTTTCAAGTTCCTCGGCACGCTCATCTCCTCCGACCTCAGTTGGGGCAACAACATTGACGGCATCCATAAGAGTGCCCAGCAGCGGCTGTACTTCCTGAGGCAGCTCAAGAAGTTTGGACTGTCTCCGGAGATCATGCTCCAGTTCTACCGTGCTGTGGTGGAAAGTGTTCTTACCTTCTCCATCTGTGTGTGGTTCGGAGGGGCCACTCAACAGCAGAAAGACAAGCTGGAGCGTGTCGTGCACGCTGCTGGCAGGATCATTGGCCGTGATCTGCCCTCCCTAGCCTCTATCTACGCCCAGCGCATAGTGCGCAAGTCCCGTAAGATTGTGGCGGACCCCTCCCACCCTGCTTGCTCCCTCTTCCAGCTCCTTCCCTCTGGCCGTCGTTTCAGGTCCCTCAAAACGCGCACATGCCGTTTTCAGAACTCGTTCTTTCCCACGGCGGTGACGGAGCTCAACGCTGTCCAGAACCTCCCCAGGCAGCTTTGCCGCCGCTGATCCTGTCGGCGGTGCGCACACACTTCTCCACATCTATGACAGTGCCACTTTCTCTTTTGTGCTTCCTCTGGGTTATATGGACTGCTTCTGAGTGTGGTTGGGGGTGGGGGGAGGGGTGGGGGAGGGGGTGGGGGTGGGGAAGGGTTGGTCTTCTTGTAGTTGCGCAGGGTTGTTTTTGTATTGTTCTATTGTATTCTTTTGTGTGGTGACGGGGGGTGGGATGGGGGTGGGGGGGTGGGGGGGTACGTCTTAGTGGTCTTGTCTCTGTTCATATGTATTATTTATTGTCACTTAAAAGGGGGGTGGGTGGGTGGGTGTATCATCTTAGTTTGTTCCTCTTTTGTCAACAGTTCTTAAATAGTAACTTTAATTGTTCATTGTATATTGCCCCATTTACCAGTTAATCCTTTGGTTTCAGGTGCAGTCTTATCTCTTGTCTGTGTGCAGCTGCGTGAGTGAGGTACATCGGGAAATGTCCATGTTTTTTGCATAAACGGCGTGTTAGGGTGTGTAAGCGATGCGTGTGTTTGGCTTTTTGTTTTGTTTCTTTTTTAGCCTTCATCACTTAGTTTTCCTCGTGCTCGTTTTTTAAATGATGTCACTTGGCGCAATAAATTACTGTGTACTGTGTACTGTGTACTGATACGAGGTGTATTCAGCTTTGAGCATCCAAGTATAAAAAGAAATATCTGCGATGATACACCTAGATCACAACCTCTGGAACTATGTATGGACATCTAGGTCAGGTTAGCATTTGAAGAACAGAGCAGCGAATTGTTGCTGAGCGTTTCATCCAACTGTGAAGTGGACTGTCCAAATCCAAACATTTCTCAGAACAGTCTGAAATGAAATTCCTTTGAATATAGTTACTCAAAAGCTTTTTCAAATAGCACAAGTACAAGAAGGACCAGGAATTTGCCTCTTTGAAGTGTAGACACAATTGGTGTATCGTCTCTAGTAGTCTATATCTAACATATATTCGTCTTTTAAGAAGCCTTTTGCTCTGTGATGGATAGTAGAATCAAATCAACTTGCTAAGTCTGTTATGGCGTAGCATAGTAGGATGCAATTTATATACAGTATTGAGGAGTGTATTGGCCAGTTTTTGAGCATAGTTTCTATATTGTACTCATTTTGGTTATATACAGCAATCACTCCCTCTCTTTGTACAAAAGGAAGATGTCTATCGTCATGGATTCATTGATTGCGCTAGGAAATTATTTGCCGAAAGTCCTTCCAGACTGAATTTGAAAACTTCATAGGAACGCCATCTGAAAGGGCTGTCCGATTGCTTTTCATGGATTTCACAGCTGCAGCTATATTCTCGTACTGATACGTTAGCCTTCAATGAGCTTCACTGTGTTCTTTCATATTCTATTACGTTGATTTCATTCTAATCAATGGTGTCATACCACGAATATTTTGACTGTAGAATTCCAATTATTATAAAGATTTATTTTGAGAATGTGTGCAGTTCATCTAGAATATTTGCTCTGGTTTCAGTTTATTTCTGGCCATCGATTGCATTTAGTTTTGTTTAGATCTTCTCATGTAGTTACGCTATCTTCAAGTGGAAAAAATATGCATTCGTTTTTTTCTCACTTTTCATACCAAACGTACTCGAGATGTATAATAAAACATTATATTCTACTTTTATATACTTCGAAGTTGTTGTTTATGTGCTTTTTCTAAGGCTTAAGCGGCTGGTTTTTAAACTACTTTGCTTAGTTTGTTGCTTGAGAATCGTCCATTGACTCATTAAAGTTGTTCTCTCTCATGATTTTCTTTCTTTAATATATGGGTGTATTTGGTGTTTTCCCTCTATAACCATCAAGTGTTGTATACTAGAAAGAAGACACTCCAAGTGGATTTTGAGTTTGCAGATCGTGCGAAATGTTGTTGAGATCTTTTCTATTCGAAGGGAGTGGAGCTATAGTCAGTGCATTCCTGAATCTCTCTCTTCCATGACTACAAGTGTCAAATTGTGGTTGTTTGCGAGAATATGCAAGCAGCATGAACTATATGCGCACCCTTACAGATAGGCAAAGTCTCAACAAACATGTGTCGCACGATATCCTGCAACGCAAAATCCCCTGGAAGTTCCCTCTAGATACCAACAACCTTATGGTTTAAGAGGGAAAACAATCCACTTAACGCCCATAGATTGAAGAGAAAGAAAGCAATGAGCAGCGACAACACTGATTAAAATGAGAGAAATAAAAACGATTGACATCAAGCACACTAACGACAAAAGAGTTGTTACAACACAGCAGCGATTAAGGCACTTAAGAAAAGCCACAAAACAACTTGAAGAATAAGAAAAAGTAAGACCAGAGGTTTAATGATACAGATCTCGAATACGTATGGTAATGAAAAGGGGAGAAAAAAAACATGCCTCTTTTTTCCACTTGGAAAAGCGTAACTATACTGGAAGAGAGCTAATGATCAAAACTAATGCAATCGGTTGGCCGGTGAAATAACTGAACCGAGCAAAATTCTTGATGAATTGCAGCAACTATTACAAAAATCTATATAATGGAATTCACAGTCAAAATAGTCCAGATGGTATGAACCATTGATAAGAATGAATCAAGTATAGATGATGAAGACCGTGAAGCTCTGAAGGTAAATACAGTACGTAAGAAATAGCTCAAGCAGTGAAAATCCTGAAAACAATCGGACAACCCGTTTCAGATGGCTATCCATATGATTCTTCAAATTCTTCTGGAAGACTTAGGCAAATAATTCGACAGGCAATCAATGAATCATATGACGATAAACAATTCTCCTTTGTACAAAGAGAGGGAGCGATTACATGTATACCAAAAGCAGACAAAGATAGAAACTATCTCAGAAACTGGCGCTCAATAACACTCCTCAATACTGTATATAAAATTGCATCTACTTGTATCGCCAACAGACTTAGAAAAGTTATTGGTTCTATTATCAGCACAGAGCAAAAAGGCTTCTTAAAAGGAAGATATATAGGTGAAAATATAAGACTACTATACGATACATTGTACTACACTTCAAAGAAGCAAATTCCTGGTCTTCTTGTACTTGTGGATTTTGAAAAAGCTTTTGATACTATATCAAGAAATTTCATTTCAGACTGTCTGAAAATGTTTGGATTTGGACAGTCATTTATCAGTTGGATTGAAACGCTCAGCAACAATTCATCTGCTCGTGTTCTACAGAATGGCTACCTGACCAGGTCCATACCTATTTCCAGAGGTTGTAGACAAGGTGATCCAATTGCAAGTTTTCTGTTTCTCATTGGTGCTCAAATTCTGAATACCCTCTGTCATAAAAATGAACAAATCCGGGGAATAACAATGAACGGAAAAGAGTACAAGATAGCCCAGTACGCAGATGATACAGAATTTTTCCTTGACGGTAGTGAAGGATCACTAAAAGCAACACTAGAAACATTGAAATACTTTGAAAGCATATCGGGGCTTAAAGTAAACATCGAAAAAACAAGATTGGTTTGGTTCGGATCTCTGAGTAATTCCAAGACTCAGATATGCTCAAACTATAATTTAGATTGGAATCAAGGTCCCTTTAAAGTTCTTGGGATTACATTATCTGCCAACATATCGGATGTCCCTAAATTAAACTACGAAGGACTAGTAGGAAAAGTAAAGAATATACTCAAAGCATGGAGAGGGAGAAACCTCACACTTATCGGAAAAGTCAAAATCATAAAGACACTAGCTCTCTCTAAATTGACTTACTATCTGATGAACATTCCTCGACCCCCTGACAGTATGATAAAAGAAATCAGCAAGACATGCTTCCAGTTTCTTTGGAATGGTAAACCTAGCAAAATAAAAAGAGATGTAATGATAAAAGATTGCAGTGAAGGAGGATTGGGAATGATAGATGTAGGTAGCTTTGACAAGGCTCTAAAATTGACTTGGATGAGACGTTTATTGCAAGATAACTTCACACGCAACTATATATCTTTTACGGACCATGAATGTGAAATCTTACTGAAGACAGGAGGCTGTATTGACCCTGAAACCATCGCAGGACTGAATCCATTTTGGAAAGAAGTTTTCAGCCATTGGAATGAGATATTAGCAAAATTTGATCAACCATCAACAGTAGAGCAAATTCTCTCTCACTCTTTGTGGAACAATCCATCTATGAAAGATAAATACTTGTTCAACCTTGCGTGGTACAACGCCGGCATAAAGTCAGTCAGAGATATCGTCAATGTGAAAGGTCAACCAAAATTATTTTCTGAAATAATGTCGCAGTACCAGATTAATGGCAATTTTTTATTATACAACAGAATAGTGCATAACATTCCGGGGAGATGGAAAGATATCCTCGCATGTAATTGTAATCAATCTATGCTAGATATTCCCAGTTCTCCTCCAATTAAGGAAATATTGGAAACCAAAGCAAAGAGAGGCATTACTTTTTTCTATGACACTCTAATAAAAAACAATGCACAACCTGCAGGACATGAAAAATGGTCAAGATACCTGTCTGACTACAATCTTCCATGGAAGAAGTATCACACATTAAATAAATGGGCTAACCCAGACACGCAAACAAGATCATTTCAGTTCAAGCTCTTGCACAGAATCCTACCAACTAATGTATTTCTAAAAGCAATAAGACTAACAAACGACGACAGGTGCAGCATGTGTAGAAATGAACGAGAGACACTGGAACATGTTTTTCTCCTTTGTCCATTTACCAGGATTCTCTGGGACAATATTGAATTGTATATGTCTCAAAAACTAGACCATGCTGTCAAATTCACCACTTCCGAAAAACTATTTGGAGCTTTGCAGGGAAGTAAAGCAGTAAATCACATATTAACCCTAACTAGAAAACATATTTATTATTGTAAGCAGAAAGATGAAAAACCAAATATTCACGATTTGACCAGATACATAATACAGGTAATTCAAACTGAAAAATATAGCGCAAAAATCAGCCAGACCCTTGAACAGTTTAAGACAAAATGGAACAATTTTATATAATGAATTAATATACTGTACATTACATTAACTTTTATTAGAAATGCAACTCGACACAATTCGGCGCTGTGAAATCCCCATCACTCCATCTCGTCCAGCATTCCTAACATTCCTTCTTCACCATCTGATGCCCTTACATTTATAAATTTCGCATACCTTTCACACACATGCCATCCCTGTCTATCTTTCTCACTCTCACTCTCTCTCAACAACTTATATCTCCTTCCCTTTTCGTTCTTTTTTCGCCTAGAAGGAGATAAACCCCCTAAACCCCCTATACCTCCTAAACCCCCAAACCCCAACCCCCACCCCACCCCTTCCCATTCACCCCCGACGTTACTACACTCAGTGAACTTTCTCGTTTGCTGTTTTTCTTTTTTCTCTCAATTGTTTGTTTGAATTGATGATTAATGATGATGATTGATGATGATGAAGGATAAGGATGATTGATGTTGATTAATGAAAACTGCAATGTGTACCTTACCTTTTTTTTTCGCTCTTCTGTTTCTCTTGTTTTTGTAAATAAACTTTAAAAAAAAAGATATGCCTGTTTAGCTAGTCTATTTGATTCCATTTTGCCGAGCTTAAGCCAGTATTTTATAACGCTGCAGCAGCTGTTGATGGAAAGAATATACCTGCCGAGGTCACCATATACCATGTGGATGGACGTTCTATAGTCTAGCCCAAGAAACCTCTTGCAACAGAAAGCATGAGTTGTCTCCACTATTGTGTGCTTTTTTAAGACCCAAACCTCAAGAACCATACAGAATGTTCAGTAGAACAGTCCGCATACCGTGGCTCCTACCATTCCACCGAAACAGCTTCTGCTCCGTGTTCTAAACGACCTCCTTGTCGCAGCGGACGAATCCAAAGTTTCCCTTCTCACGTTGTTATATTTGAGTGCTGCGTTTGACACAATAGATCATGAAATTCTTCTCTCC
>JAWQFJ010012261.1:37500-42500 GCA_034096865.1 Theodoxus fluviatilis
AAGACTGAATATAGTGTTTCGTGACTGAATGATCATGCATGTTGACGGCAGGTCCTAACGAAGAACTTGTAACGAGTCGATGCACATATTTGCCTTGTCATAGCTGACCGGATGATTGATTGGTTTGAAGCCCTTTCGATTGTGGCGACAGAATATATACATCCAGTTTCGGCATTTCCCCCCCTAGCAAGCAGGATGTATTAAAAACTCGTTCTTTACAGTGTCAGAGCAAAAGACATGACAGCATTGTCTCTATGCATGCAAATAACGGCAAACAACAGGTTTGGATGACTGCTATAATGTATATGTCCTCAGTAGACTGCAGCCTGCTGATTTGCAGTTTGGATGACTGCTATAATGTATATGTCCTCAGTAGACTGCAGCCTGCTGATTTGCAGTTTGGATGACTGCTATAATGTATATGTCCTCAGTAGACTGCAGTCTGCTGATTTGCAGTTTGGATGACTGCTATAATGTATATGTCCTCAGTAGACTGCAGCCTGCTGATTTGCAGCTTTGGCCCACTGCAGTATTTTCTCTATCAGCGATGAGAAGAAGTGTAGTTTTTTCACATTTGTTGTAAATTTGAAATGAAAAGTTCATAAATAAGACTTCTCAACTTGATGGCGATAGTTTGTGTCATCATTATGCGTGAGATGGTCCATTCGTACATTTTCACATATTCACCTTGCCCACTGTATGATTCCACATCCCAGTTCGCACCATTCACGATGCTCCTACGCGTATTTTGAATAGAGAGGGAAAGAGAGAGAACTGAACTAAACTGAACTGAACTGTTTATTGAAAAGGCCTCCAGCCCATTACAAATAATACAACACAAAAATAATGCATACATCATATCTCTCTCAACAAAATACTTCCTCTACCGTTGCACCTTCTCTCCTCTTTAGGGCATGAAACAGGTAGGTGCACACCGCTCGAATACCCTTTTGATCTTTAACACTCATTAATTGCGTGAAAACATTGGCATAATCAGTTACGAACGGTACTAAGTGTTTCACTCTGAGATCACTCACTGCTGGACACCTGACCAACAAATGATATTCATCTTCTTCTTCTTCGTGACACAATGGACAAGGTGGAAAAATCATTGTTTCATATCTATGTTTATGAATGTACATTTCAGTTGCACCAAAACGAAATTTGATAAGAGCCTCTCTGAAGATCTTTTTATCCACACAGTATAAATATGCCTCTACTTCTAGTGCAAACTTAAAACTCCTGTAAATTGCGTATCTTTCACTCCTGTGTAGTTCATTAGCCCATTTTTCTGTATAACCATTCACCAAGGACTCTTTTAAGCGACTGATAAATGAAGCTTTGCATTCGACTATCTGTCTGTCCCAAACCCAGTCCAAACTGTTCTCTCTTAGCATGCTCCGTATCTTGTAAGCCCAATTGTTTTCTGATTCGATGTTCTGTACAAGCATTCTGTATACCCGCTTGGGCAATCTATCTTCTTCCATATTAAGTATCTTAATCCAGTACTTGGCTACGCGCAATGCTGCGTTAACAGATAGAGGATATCTTCCAGTGTCACCATAGATCATAACATTTGGCGTTTTCACCGACACATTTAAAAACCTTTTCAAACCATACAAATGGACAGTTTCATCGATGCCAGTTTTACCCAAACCCCAAAATTCTGAAGCATACAGCAGAATGGGTTGTATTTGGTAGTCAAATATCTTAAAAAACAAATCAGGGACCACGAAGGTGAGCTTTTTCAGAGTTCTACAAATCTGGATCAAGGCTGCCTTTCCTCGTGAAGCAAAGTCAACCAATGCAACGTTAGGGCTCAGCCTAGTCGTAAAAAAGTAACCCAGGTATTTATATTCATGAACAATCTCAAATTTGTTTCCATCAATGCACCAGTGTTCATGTGCTGCAATGTGTCCGCCCTTTCGAAATATCACCACTTTCGTTTTATGAAGGTTGACCTGAAGACCAAGACGCTCTGCAGCCATTTTCAAGCTGTTTATCTGATTTTGCAGACCTATCACAGTATCGGATAGTAGAACGATGTCATCGGCGAATAGTAAAATACACTAGTCAAAATATGTTAAGGAGCGCTACGAAAATTTGCTGTAAGAGTTGAACGAAAAAATATTGAGTAACCATATACATATGCCCGGAAAGGACATTCATTCTTCTTTATGATCCCGTTTACAGATTACGATTATCTTAACTCAGCGCTGCGCAGCTGGGCGTCAAAGTGGGTACCCACCGAAAATGAACTTGCAAAACGACTTTTTCCGTTTCTTAAATTCATAAATTAAAGAATCAGATGCAACAGTATTTTGCAAAACGAAACGTCAAACGATAGCCCAACCATTTATCTTTAAGACAACATACTTTTTGAAGAGAAAACAAAAAGGGTGTGTCTTCTACGGGCTTTGAAAGACAGGAGGCGTTAACACGTTTTGCAGGCAAAAACGCTGGTTTTAAGGCCTTTTTTCTCGGGTGAAAGTGCGGTATTGTCCATATCTCAGCGTATTTACAAGATACAGCAATGAAACTTAGCAGTCATAAACAGAAGTCTTTTTTCTAGACGCTCACCAAAAATTATGTCAATACCTAAAAAGTGCAAGTGTCTACAAGCATCTTAAGACGGTACTTTAAGGTCGGCGCTGAAACAAAAGTTATTAATGGGAAAAAGTGGGGCTTCTGCATACACATAAACAACGTTTCAAGGTACCTATATCTTAAATGTTATTAATTTCGAACCACAGGATGAGCGCATGGACAAGTTTGAAATTGGGGTAATGTTTTTTCGTTTCATGAAAGAGACTCGTTCTTTATGCTTTGTTAAAGTCAGACAACTCTTCCCCTAAACATTGTCAGATGTAAAAATTGAGTTTAACTCTGTCCATGCGCTCAGCCCTATTTGCATTACCTCGATTTTTTTCTTCTTCTTCAGCTTACATATTTGTGTTGTGTCATCCCTCATCTTAGTTTCCTTTAACTTGACTTACCATCTCTCAACGTAGCACTCCATTAGGGCCTACTTCAACATTTCCTACCCCACCTCGCCATGGCTACATTCACCTATATTGTCTCATCTTATTTTACCACACTAGTCTTACTGACATTTCCTAAAATTGACATTTCTGACCTGACTGTATCCTGGACGGTAAAATCTCATCGTACACAGTCCTATTTCACGGTCACTTGTAAGTTGTCGCTGCGAACGAAGCCTATTCACAAAACGTCGACCCAGATTTGTACCGGTCCAATTAGATTGAACAATCATTGAATATCGATGCAATTGATATTGCTGTTTTGTAGTACCAAAAAGTCAAATCAGGTAACAGAACAAAACACTGTTAATTGTAAATCTCTGCGACATCTTGGCCTTTCTTTCTCCCCTGTAATCGGTCCTGCATACTCTCTTTCCGTCTTTTCTAGTATTTGTTAAGTTACAAATCGCAAAACATAACAAATTCTCACCATTTACAAAGTGATCCGAACAAACATATCGATCTGCCTTAATGTCAAAAGTGAGTGACTTCAGGTTCAGTTGAGCGATCCACTCACAGTGCCTTTGAGTTGTGAGATCCAGCATTTCCTTGCATTTTCGCGTTGCAACACGCGGTACCAAAAAAAAAACGTCGATCATTCTCTCTGTCATGCTGATTGTGGCAGTTCTTCACACACCATGCAGGAGGTCACCATTGTAGAAACAAAAAACTGTCTGCTCCAAAAACAGTCGTGAATTTCACAGATTTTGTAAGCGACGCGCCGTTGTTTCCCTAGAAGTAGGAAAAGATCACTCTGTCTTCCCGAGTGTGTCTCGATCTCGACGGAGCTCATATAATGAACGTAAAGAGAGGTAATTAGAGACTTACACACACACACACACTACATGGATACTAGAGGATTCACGATTGAATTCCTAATAAACGATTTAGGGTATCTCTCAAATAAAACCCAACAAAAGTTAGAACGTTTGCTATCTCTGACATGTGCCAGAAAATGTTTAACTCATCAACTTTTACGTGCACCTGTGGTGATTAGATTATTAGAGACGTGGAGGAGAATGATAATGTCGAAGACAAGGAGGAAGAAGGGCAGGGTTGGAAGGAGGAATGAATAAATTGAGAGCTTTTGTTGCCGAGCTGAGAAGCTCGGGGAGACGCAGTGAATAGAAACCAATAAAATAATATATTATTTTAAGAAAAGGGATGGGTGGTGGGAGGGGTAAATGACGCAAAACACAATGGGTCTTACTAGGGACGCATTTTTATATCATAAACCCATGCAAAATATACACATATCATTGCACGTAAAAATAAAGGTAAAAGAAACAATCGCTCAACAAAGGACTCCTGTCGTTGTCCTGAAGTGAAGCGAACAAAGATCCTATGGCTATGCGAAGACCTCTCTGCTGCGAAGTGAATTAAACTGCCAAAACTTCATATTGCTATTGCTATCGAGCAAATCGATGGTACTCAGAGTATGTCTTCTAAAACTACAAATTTAAAAGCAGTGTCCACAGGAGCAAACAAAATCGCTTTAGTAGCAATTAGATCATATCTCAATCCTATTAAATATATCAAAGCACTCGGTTAATTTTAGCGATATTTCCGACAGAGTGATCCCCCTCTTTTTGCGTGAATTTCCCGAGCGCTTGTGCGAGATATACATGTATAGTGAGTGTTATATCTATGCCATGTGCAAGAGAAATAAAGTTTAGTGTTTGAATAGCAGAATGCAAGTGCGTGCATGGGTTTTTATATTATGTATTGAATGTATGGTCTTTGATATAATTCAGGGACGGTGGAACTCTTTCCCGCATGAAGTTTACAATTTCTACATAAGCAGAAGTTGCCTCCCTTGGCTCTCTCAGCAAAGTTGGCGGCAAAGTTAAGTTTGCGATGGAGGTGGATGATTTCGATCTCGAATTTGCTGACGAACTTGATGTTCTTAATGACATAGGTAAGGACGTACTTGTAGTTTATGTGCTTTGGATGCAGTCT
>JAWQFJ010012261.1:47500-57500 GCA_034096865.1 Theodoxus fluviatilis
ATGTCTTTGTGACTACAGACAATTTCTGCAACTTCTGTGCAAGTAAAGAAAAGAAGCCTTCAAGTATTGTATGTTGATATAGACACCTTGATTTCCAATGTGGTTTTATGGAAGATTTTAGATTGCCATGTGTAGCACTGTTGCCATGGAGACTCTCTAGAACATGTTATGACATTGCTAGTTATGGTTGCAGTGATCAGGCCAGTGGAGACCAAGGTGTACCGCTACAAACCTCAGGTCCACAGCATCTCTGTCACCAGCACTGAGGGGGACCGATTCTACCTGAAGCTGAAGGATGAACAACAGATGGAGCAGCAGGTGAGTTTCTAGATGTGTGTTGGTTTTGCAGGGAGACTTTTTGCCTTAGTTGAATTATTGAAGAACCTGTTTTAATTGAGTTGGTATATTTCACTTTGCAGCAAATTCAGTATCAAACTGTGAACATGTATGTGACAAAAGTTGAGGGGATGAACTGAAAGAATTCAATTTTATCAGCAGTGTCCAGTGATTAGAAGACTTACCCCTTATCACTTTCGCTTAGCATCAGCAGCATTTGAAGCTGCGGGGATCTAACAGTTGGACCTTTGGGTAGATACTCATGTAGCATTTCCCCACCTAGGAGTAAAACTGGATACCTGTGAGGGCAGTGAACGAGCATCAGGTGGGAATACTTCCCATGGAGTGGAGATGGTATTGATAACTATGTGTGTCCTATCTGTCTGTCACTGTTGTCATCATTAGATGCCAGTGAAGGAGGGTCAAGTTTGAGATCAGAAATAAATGATAAATTGCTAGATGAAACCATTGTCTTTATCTTGAACAGAATACAAATTGGTCCCAGTATATAATCCTCGGACAACACACATATATATTCATTGAATCAGAGAACACAGTTGCATTTGACTGACATGTCTTATCACACTTCTTGCAGATCTCCAACATGGGTAAACACTTCAGAGGACAGAGCTTGCTGGATGTTCCTTACTATGAGCTGCGGCAGCAGGCAGAGGATGAGGTGAGCAGGCTGAGGGTGACCCAATGCTGAAATGGAAGGAAAAGAGAGTGAGAAGATTGTGTATGTGTGTTTGTGTGTGTGTGTGTGTGTGTTATGTGGTGTGTGTTTTTGTGTGTGTTTTGTGTGTGTGTGTGTGTGTATCTGTGTGTGCGTGTGTGTATGTGTGTGCAAAAAGAAGGAAAGCAGCTTATTTCATGTATTTGTTGGTCTGTGAACTTGGATGTTAATGACAAATATCTGCTTTTACCTTTAGAGATAATGAAATAGTGTATTTTGTTTTCTATCACTCACCCCTGTGGGTTGGGGGTGAGAATAGACCCACTGCGTCTCCCTATGTGATTTGTAAGAGGCAAAAAACTAGGGACGTCGTGGCTTTAGTTGTGCTTACTCTAAACTATTCTGGTGATTTTCGTGCTCATTGGCCTTATATAGCCTACAAAGGTTGATACTGATAGGCCACACAAATCCCATTCATCCATTCTATTCTATCACTCAGTAATGAGCAATAGCCCTAGTGAAATGAGCTTTGAGCAAGCTTTGACACTTTAACCTGATGACACAGATGCTATGTTGCAATCTATGTGTCAAGAAAAACTTTTCTTGTTGATAGAAACCATGTAGTTTGTTGAAAATGATACCATGTGTTGAAAATCATAGACTGTAGAAGTGTGAGGAGAAACTCATAGAATAATCTAGGTTTGAATTTTTTTGTTTAGAAAGGATAGCAAAGGAATCACTGTGATGTGTCACGCAAAGTGTTCAAGACTGTTTAATACAAGATTTGTTCACCACATTGCCAGTGACAACGCAGATCTTTCTTGCTACAACTGTCCGCTGTGTTGCAGATGGCCAGACGACTGCTGCAGGAGGCACACCTACTCTCAGAAGAGAGACGAAGGTAATGCACTGCCACCTGTAACCTGGGAAGGAATGAGCCCCAACAATTGTCCCATGGCCAATACCTGAAATTAATTACCTTTGTGGTGGCGATGGTGGTGGGTGGGTGGTGGGTGGGTAGGTGGTGGAGGAAAAGGAGGAGGTGGTGGTGGTGGTGCTGGTAGTGGTGGTGGTGAAGGTGGTGGTGGTTGTGGTGATGGCTGTGGTGATGGATGTGGTGATGGCTGTGGTGATGGCTGTGGTGATGGTTGTGGTGTTGGCTGTGGTGATGGCTGTGGTGATGGCTGTGGTGATGGCTGTGGTGATGGCTGTGGTGGTGGTGGTGAAGATGGTAGTGTTGGCGATGGTACTTGTAGTAGTGGTGGTGGCAGTGGCACTGGCAGTGGTGGTGGTGGTACTCTCAATGCATGAACAAATCAGTCAGATCTGCCGCTCCTGCAACTTCCAACTGAGAAAGATCTCCTCTGTCCGTAGCTTTCTCACACAAGAGGCTGTCATTCAGCTTGTCACTTCCCTCATTCTAAGCCGTCTCGACTACTGCAACTCCCTGCTTGCAGGACTACCATCCAAACAAATCTCTCGCCTTCAGCGGGTTCAAAACAACGCTGCCCGTCTCATCTTCAGAAAATCCAAGAGAACACATGTTACCCCTCTTTTCATAAAACTCCACTGGCTTCCTGTTGAGTACAGGATCCAGTACAAACTCGCCACTCTCGCCTTCCGTTGCTTTGATGGAACTCTGCCGCCCTATCTCTCATCTCTTCTTCAGATCTACCAACCCTCTCGCTCTCTCCGCTCAGGCTCAGAAAAACTTCTCTGCAAACCTAAAACCACCACCAAATCCTTTGGCCAGAGATCCTTTCACTTTCAAGCACCTTCTGTCTGGAATGCTCTATGTCATCTCTCCGTGGCATCACTTCTCTTCCTTCCTTCAAATCTAACCTCAAGACCCATTTTTTCCGTAAAGCTTTTTCTGTGTAGTGCCCCTAGGGCCTGACTGCTTCCTGAGAACCGTTAGTGCATTGTACATATCTGTATAACCTGTTTGTTTTGTTTTGTTTTTTTTTCGTCTGTATGAATGTTGACTGAATGTCTGGTTTGTGTTGCTGTGTTCTTTTATATCATCTGCTTTTCATCTTTGTTTCTCTTACCTTGATGTATATTACTTTCATTTACATTCCTATTGTGTTTTTTTTAATTTCTATTTTCTTTTCTTCTTTTTTTTTAAGGCGCTTTGAGTCTCACTGTGTGGGAGTATTGCGCGGTATAAAAGTGATATATTATTATTATTATTGTAAGAAGGTGAGAATATGCGAGACTTGTCCAGATCGCTGCAGCTCTCTCGTTTCCATATTTGTGTGTGGGCATCGTAACTGCAGGGATACGTGAGGCGTGTACACTGTGGCTGCTGTAGAGATATATGATCACGCCGACTGCCTTCCCATGTGTCGTTTCCTCAAGCATTTGTGTGCGTGTTTGAGATCACACCAAATTTTAGAGTTTATGCATTTAATGTATCATGCACTGTTTGTAGTATTGAATAGGAACGTAGTGTTTATCATTATCAACCATCCCATATATGGCAACCCGCACTCCGTGAGTTGTAAACAATAATATTAATGGAAAATGATGAATAAGTGTCTGATTCAATTGGCGCTTTAAATACTTCACTTGCCATTCATTTGTCTACAAACCACTTTTGGAATTCATTCATTGACGCAGGTTGTGCTTTGATTAACGCACTTTCCAACGGAGTGGAGTTTGCCATATGTGATTGTTGATTTGGGCTGCAAATAGTTGTTAGAAGCTGTCATGTTAACACAATTTCGTGTCCACTGGAAATCTCGTTACCATGTTCTGCTTAGAGATTTAGCCCGCCTTCGCTCCGGCCCGCGTGATGGCTATATGAAGCCTGTGTGTAACAGGGCCAGAGAGATCGGCCAGAGAGTTCGGCCAGAGCAGGAGGCTATGTACTGCACTGTTGCTATAAATAAAGAAGGTGAAATGCGAAACCAAGCCTTGCTTGTCTGCTGATACCTTGGAGGGAGCGAAGGGAGACGAGGCACACTGCCTCTAGACTTCCTGCCTGCATGCCCAGCTCGACCACACACGCCCTCATGCTTTTTGGCGTGAAAGGAGCTCGGGGTTGGTCCTGCGCCATGGGGTAGAGAGAATTCCAAACGCCTCTCTATAGCCCACCCTGCGCCTAGGCCCACACACCAAACTGGAGCCCCCCTGTCTACATTATTATTAGTGGTGGTGGTGGATGGTGGTGGTGGCAGCTGTGCTGGTGGTGATGGTGGTAAAGGTGGTGGTGGTACTGGCGATGGTGGTGGTGGTGGTGGTGGTGGTGGTGGTGGCAGCCATGGTGGTGGCGAAGGTGATAGTGGTGATGGTGGTGGATGATGGTACCTGTGATGAAGGTGAAGGTGGTGGTGAAGTTGCTTTTGATGATTTATTAAGTTGCCAGAAGGACAGAAGGCTGTTGCTGGTATTTGATATCAGGTTAATGGAAACTGAAAGGTTTCACTTGACAGTTTTGCTAGGAATGTCTTGATGTTATGAATATGATATGATTTTTTTAAAGCAACTGCAGATCTCTTCTAAGAAATTAATTTGATTTATTATTTCCGGCCACTGTTAGCACCTGACTCAATGGAGGCTTTTTTGCCCGTCTGTCTAACTGACCATTCCATACAGAGTTTCCACAGAAGTGTTACTGCACCATTTCATCTTGGCTCTAAGGCAGCTGATGCCATGTGTGTCTTTGATGAGATGTTTCCACTGTCATTGCAGGTCTGCTGAGTTGCTGTCTGGTCCTGATGCTGAGACAGAGCAGCGCTACCTGTGGGTGGAGCGTTATTCTCCTCACCACTACACAGATCTTCTGAGTGATGAGGTACAGTTTCCTCTTGCAGCACTCTTTCTGGCTGCTCACTTGTGTGTACACTTTCCCTGCACTGCTCTGTCCGTTTTATTTTGACCGTTTCCTCGACTTCTACGGTGGATATTTTTCTTTACCTAGAGCTCCTTTATCGGTGACCAATGAATAATGCTTCATATGTCAAATGTTGTGAATGCATGTTGATAATTATTTGCAGAGTAGCAACTGACTGATCTGAGGGTACATGTAAAGTTGTTTCTGCTTTGAAAAAGAATAGAAACATAGTGTCACATACATGTAGATGAAAGAGTAGGTTGCTCAGGAAATGAATTTTGGAGGTTCTTCTTCTACCTACAAAGTTTCTTAACTTCAAAATTCAATGCCAACAATTTTTTTGGGGGGGGTCTTGAGCACAGCATTGCCAAATCTTCCATAATCAGATGAGCGAGAGAAAGGAAAAAGCTACACATGCTACAAACTTTACTCTGCACGTTTATGTAGTCTGGTTGCATAAGAAGGAACTTCCCCCCCCCCCCCTCCCCCCATGGCATTTGCTAATACACGTCAGAAATGTTTTTCCTGTACGGTTCCCAGGGCATAAACCGCACACTGCTGCACTGGCTGAAGCTGTGGGACTACGTGGTCTTCAGCAAGGACGTGCCCAAGGTGAAGGGCAAGGGCAAGATCAAGAAGTGGGACAAGTTCCAAAAGAAGAACCAGGAGGTGCTGGATGAGCTGGACAAGCTGCGCAGGCCACAGCAGAAGGTGGGAGATGCCAGCACCCATGGCCACATTAAGGCACAGCCTCTATAGCCTGGTTCTCTCTGCTGGTCTGCACACTGCATTATTTTGCCTCTATGACTAAGTGTGACTATTTGTGTGATTCTTAGGCGGGTTTCCCCAGACTATGGATATGCAATCCAAAGCAATCCAAAGCAATCCATAGCAATCCATAGCAATCCAAAGCAATCCAAAGCAATCCATAGCAATCCAAAGCAGTCCAAAAGGCATTTCTGGTCTTTTTCAAAGAAATCCCTGCAATTGTAAGAAACTTTCTGTCAGTCAGTTCTTGTAATAAATCCATTTTCAAAACCAGACGCTGCTTTTTGTCCCAAATTTGATTCTGACTCCTGTATGATTACAGCGATCATTAAAGAATAATAGCAGAAACACACTTTGAATTCCTTGAAAAATCATCTCCATAGTCTGGGAAACCCATTTCCTATGTCTGTAACAAGTTTGACTTGCAGCTGGAGTCACTCAATGCCCATTCTGTGAACCCGAGACAGTAGTGACTCTGGCGCATTTCACAGTGAATGCATAATAGACTTGACCCTTCACATTAAAGCATTGTGCCAAAAATAGCTCGTTCTGGATACAATTTTTTCCACTTTTTACAGAAATCATTCAGATGTTAAAACTTGTTTCCATTTCAACACAAACATTAAAATTTATCGAATAAACGCTTGTTTATTGCCTCAACAAAAGTAAGTTATGAGTTTTGTGCAAAATAGTCTTAGAACTACTTTAATGGCATCTGTCAGGGAGCAGAGAGCTATCCCACAAGCCTCTCGTGTGTCCTCCTTATGAATATTCCAGATGGATTAGTTCCATCACCTGATATGAACTGTGCTAGAGACTCTTTCACCGGCAGGCAAAGTCTCTAGTGGACTAGAATACTCAATGCCCCCACATCAGCTGGAGTCCCTGGCTGCTGGATGATGAAGTGTGGCTATGTCTGTGATCTCTGTATCTATGACAGGTGGTGTTGATGTGTGGACCGCCAGGTCTGGGCAAGACTACACTGGCACATGTGGTGGCTCGGCATGCTGGCTACAATGTGGTGGAGATGAATGCCAGGTAAGCTGGGGCTCTGCACTGGTGATGCGCAGACATAATGTGTGTGTGTGTGAGAGTGTGTGTTTGTGTGTGTGTGTGTGTGTGAGTGTGTGTGTGTGTGTGTATGTGTGTGTGTTTGTGTGTGTGTGTATGTGTGTGTATGTGAAAAATATTGACCTTGTGTTGTGTGATTGACTTTCTCCAGGACCTTGTCTGTGAATTCAAACATGAACCTGCACTTGCATTGTTTTTTTTAGGCCACCTGCCCATGACTTGTGACACAAGAAGGGAAACACCAAACTGAGTTATTGCAGAAGTCCTTTGCTGTGGTTGTTGTGAAATATTCTCACCTGTTGTGGTTGACTGCTGACATTTCTTTTATTTGCTGTCGCTCCCTACAAGGTTGATAGACCCATAAGCTCCATCCATCCATCCATCCATCCATCCATCCATCCATCTATCCATCCATCCATCCATCCACCCATCCATCCATCCATCCATCCATCCATCCATCCATCCATCCATCCATCCATCCATCCATCCATCCATCCATCCATCCATCCATCCATCCATCCATCCATCCATCCATCCATCCATCCATCCATCCATTTGCAGACCTTCTGGTAATATTTAATGCTCTCTCCTGCCCAGTGGCTTTTCTCCTCCCTTCCTTCTCTCCCCTCTCCCCTCACTTTCTTCCTCCTACTTGCCTGTGCTTCTCCTCCCCAAGCCTGCTGCTTGTGTTGCCTGCTGCTTGTGTTGCCTGCAGTGACGACCGCAGTGTGGAGGTCTTCCGGCCCAAACTGGAGGCAGCGACTCAGATGCAGGCCGTGCTTGGTGACGACCCCAGACCCAACTGTCTGGTCATCGATGAAATTGATGGTTCTCCTCAGGTAGTCTCAGCCTCTTTTTCTATCCTTGTTTGCTGAGTGACACTAAAATGAACCAGTTGGTCAGTCAGATAGTCAGTCATTCAAGTCAATCACTTAGTCTCTGCACTCTTTTTTACTTCATGAATGTAGATATTGAACTCGTCAGAAAACTGTTTTAGAGATGATCCGAGGACTGAATTGATTTTTTTGCTCTCTTTTTTTAACCCATTATGACCTGTTGCTACGCGCGCGTTACATCTCCCTTTCCGACCGGATGCTATGCAGACGTCACATTTGACAGCACTTGGTGTACTTCTTGTTTCTAGGAAATGTAGAAGTGAAGATATACATTTTTTAATGAGTGTTGTCGACTTCGTGTTTTTTCCTTAAAAAACCCTCAGGTTTTAGGAAGCCGTTTTCATCACACGCTGTAGGTCATAATGGGTTAATACACATTTCATGCCAATGTCAATGTATCTTTCTTTGTGCCATCAGGATTTTTTTTTTTTGGTGGTCATCTGACCTTTTGTTTTGTTTGGTTTTTGATAAGTCAAATTTGTTCAAAATTAACAAATGAGACAGATATTTTCCAACCAAGAATTGTGTGTATGCTACTTTGACGATAGTGATCTCATAACTTCACTGCACTGTTTATGTTCTTCTGCTTCTTTTAACATAGACAATTGCATACAGCAGCTGTTGATAGATACCCCTTTCATCAGCGGAAACCTGTGGTCATGGAGCTTTCTGGGCCTTATTCCTGTAACTCAATGATGGGTAGCCCCGAGCAGCACGATGTGCCGCCAGAGGGCATCTTGTAGGGGTGGGAACCTCTCTCATATTTTTGATATCATACTGCTGCCTCACTGTTGCACTGAGACAGCTGACTGAATGTGAGGGCTGTCCCATCGCAGGCCACCATCAATGTGCTGCTGAGTGCCATCCAGGCAGAGAGCAAGCCTGCAGGACGAAAGAAGGGTGCCATGCCGCCACTGATGCGCCCCATCATCTGCATCTGTAATGACCAGTGAGTGGGCTTCAGTCCTCATTAGAACAAGGAGGAGAAACAGTCTTCGTGATGTGCACTAGGCATTGCTAATGGGTGTCTACTTTCAATTCAATGCCCTTTGCCTGAAGACAGAAATATGTGAATTTGTAGGTTAGCTGTTCTGCAGCAATGCAAGTTTAGTAAATTCAAGGATGATTAGATGCCAGTCAAGATGAACACAGGAAACTCTTTCTCCATGTTTTGCTGTGATCATTGCTAATGATTGCTTACTTGTCATGCATGATATGTTGCATGAGAATAGAATTGCTTTTCTTCTCAGATCTTTCACTTGACTGTGATACAAAGTGAAGAATTTAGGATGCCGTAGTCTAAGTATGCAATTGAAACAGTTTTTCATTATTTGTGATCTGGCCTTGGCTAAAAGTTGTTTTTCTTTGATATATTACCCAATTTTGCTGATGTATTTATGAACTAGTTTTTTATCATGTTTTCATAGATGAGTATGAAACTTTCTGGGAAGCGGGACGGCTGACGGTCTTCAGAGGAAGGTCCCCCCTTCTTAAAGTGTTTCGGCCCTGACTTAATTTTTTATCATGTTTTCATAGATGCAGGTTCTCTGTGTGGAAGTATGGCCTAAATGACCGTAGCACTTCTCTCTGTCCACAGGTATGTGCCAAGTCTTCGACAGCTCCGTTCCATTGCCCTGATCCTGAACTTCCCTCCAACAGAATCTACACGCCTGGCAGTCCGTCTGTCCGAGGTATGGCTGCACTCTTTGTGGAGTGTAAAATCCATGTGTGTGGGCTTTTTATCTTTTTATTTTTAGATTAGTAAATGGCTCCTTCATTTCTCTCTTCCCAAAAAGCATAGCTTTAAAGCTTGCTGTTTGAATGTGTACACTGTCACATTAGGAAAGGAGTATACTAACTCATTTGGATGCATGGATCCATACATACATGCACATTTATGCAAGCACACTTACATATGCAAACACAGCACACATGTGCACACACCTGCAAGCACATGTTTGCACTCTCTCTGTCTCTCTCTGTCTCTCTCTCTCTCTCTCTCTCTCTCTCTCTCTCTGTCTCTCTCTCTCTCTCTCTGTCTCTCTCTCTCTCTCTGTCTCTCTCTCTCTCTCTCTCTCTCTCTCTCTCTCTCTCTCTCTCTCTCTGTCTGTCTCTCTCTCTCTGTCTGTCTCTCTCTCTCTGTCTGTCTCTCTGTCTGTCTGTCTGTCTGTCTCTCTCTCTCTCTCTCTCTCTCTCTCTCTCTCTCTCTCTCTCACACACACACACACACACACACACACACTCACACACACACACATGCGTGCATGCTCACATACATGTACTTGTATGCATGCATATGCACATATGCCCATGCACATTTGAACACTTACTAGTTACTTACACATACATTCACTCTGTTCACTTTATCTATGTCCTGATCAAAGTCAGTGGCCCCTAAGTGAGTGGTCACGTGCA